>JAULBU010012746.1:0-22714 GCA_032358235.1 Odonthalia washingtoniensis | reverse complement strand
GACACTATCAACAAACAATACGTCACTTTGACATCTCATCAGCATTTACACATGAACACTTTGATCCGAATCATATCGTATATGTGAAGGAAATGCCGTTTTAAAATGGTTCATATGCATTTGCACACTGCCCATCACGCATTTCACGTATGAACTTATACGGTTCGAAACTCGCATGCCATATATATTCGGCAGATCTTCATCAACATCTTATTTCAGACAATTAGAAACAATCAATTGCAGACTCTTTTATATATATATGAAACACAAAGCTTCAGGTCACATCATCATATCTATCACAATAGATGATTTTATCGAGACGGCACCAGCTCTTTTTGACATTTATAGTTTTCTTCATCACCTACGAAAACCATAAAAGGTCAAAAAACTTGGAGAGCCATCCACATTCCTTGGATAGACTTTCAAATACAACACAGTTGTAACATACATATATCACAGCCAACTCTAATACAGAAACTAGCCGCAAAATTGAAACTTCATAATTCTAACAATTCTTCCACTCTGATGAAATAATCACCAGCTACGCTTTTTTATTTTGTATCCCATTATGGGTTACAAACATTTTGTAGAATGACTGTATTCGGAATTGACATCTTTTGATTCTCCATTGAGGTACATTATATTTTAGTCCTACGATTTTCTAATGTTATGTATCCCGTTTGGGATATTCATGACGCCTGGTCTAAGTTTCGTACCAAGCTCACCAAAACGGCCCTTCACATACTATCTGTGAAGGTGATTGATATTAGACTGAATTTTGATTAAGAACAGTATATATGCTTGCCAGGGTAAAACTCCTTGAAGAATAAATAAAACTAATTAACCAATTGTGATAGACAATTGAATGTATTATAATATGTTGTGGGCATAGTTAGGATTGTGTACTTTACATTCAAGAGATTGGGTTTTCTCAACGGTTCAAAACTATCGAAAAATTAGTACAAAACGTGATATGGCAGATTTTCAGAATCAATCAGCTGAGTTCCGAGTAGAATTAGTAGTCGGGGACAACTACTACCTATGAGCAAGAAGAATGAAGACGGTATTGATGTCAAAACGATATTAGATATTAGTATTCGGTGTGTTGGTAGCCCCAAGGGAAGCATCTTCCGATGTTAAAATGGCATTTGCTCATCGGGCACAGAATGTCCTGTCAACCATTGTGATATAGATCAGTGAAGATTGCCTTAATGTAACTACAGATACAGAAGACCGTTTGGATCTCTGGATTGAACTCAGGGAGAAGTATCAAGTCCCAGCAGAGACTACAGTAGACGCTTTGATAACTGCCAATCAAATGGTAAAAATGAAGGATGAAGAATCAGTAACTCAATATGCTGATCGTGTGGCTGGGATGAAGAAGCGGTATATGGCAGTTTGCCAAGAGGCAGAAGAAGAAGATAAAATCTGAACAATATTACGTGGTCTACCAATACGTTTTACAAATACACGTGATCTGATTCAAAAACTTGGAAAGAAACCACATGAAGCCGTGTCAATTCTGATGGCAAAAGGAGCTGAGATTAAAGTCAGTGAAGTACTGGAGATACCATCATCATCACATCGAGCTGAGCGTGTATTTATAGCAACGAACCAGATGAGAGGAAATTGTTTCTATTATGAAAAGCAAGGACATTACAAGCGAGATTGCAAGGAACTGGCTGGGAGAAAAGGAAAAAAGTCCTCGGAATGGAAAAAGAAGTAATTTTCGGAACAATAACCGAAATTCAATCAAGGGTAAATTAGGAGTACTACGGAACGGAAGCATTCGAAAAATGACCAGAAAAGTCATTTCACATTAATGGTAAAATAAAGATGGAATGAAAGATATTTAAAGTATTCTGGATTCTGGAGCAACACGTCATATGACGAACGATCTAGATTTACTACACGAAATTCGTGGAATAAACATTGCAGTATAAATGGGGGAAGGAACTAAAGTAAAAATATCAAAAGCAGGAACTCTGAAGGCAAAGTCGGTAGTTAATAGCAATGAAAATTTGATTATGGTAAAAAATGTGCCATTTGTACCGAAACTCATGGAAAAATTTAATATCGGTAAGTCAGTTTAGGATATCGGTTTAACCATAACTTTGACTGAAGATCCTGTTCACCCTTAGAAAGGCATGGTATCCATCAAGGATGAAACAAATGAGAAAGAGGTAGCTAGGGGATCAGAAAATAACAACGGATTGTGTGAGCTACTAATTAGACCACAGTTTCAACAAAATGTTTCTGGAGAAAGAACATTATTAGCGAAAGATAGAAATTGTCATTCACGGATTGCACATGACAAACCTCATGCAATGGCAAAAACAATCCCTACTGTAAAAGGTGTTGAAAGAACACATTTTAAAACTGGTACTGTATGTGAAGTGTGTCTGGAAAATAAGGCGGCCCGGGAACCACGCCGGCCGGCCAACAAAACCATTAGACAGCGGAGGGAACCATTGGATCTCGTTCAAAGTTGATGTACGTGGACCAGTTGATGTTCCATGTATATGTGGGGGCAGGTATTTCATGACTCTATATGATAATACGTCAGCTGTATCCACTGTAAGGTTTTTAAATTGAAAACATCAAGCCTCAATTTCACTACAAGAGATGATCGTAGAAATGGAATCAATATCCAAAAGAAGTGCAAAAGTGCGTCTGGTACGTATGGACAATGGGGGAGAATACATTTCAAAATAATTACATAAATGGATTAGGGAGAAAGGTATTACACTAGAGCTTTCACCACCATATTCACCTGAGTCCAATGGCCAAGCGGAACGTTTAAACCGCACTTTATTGTATAAGGAAAGGACAATGGTAAACCCGGTGGGGGTTGAGCACCGGGGTCTGTGAGCAGGAGTAGCTACTGCTAGTTATATAAGTTTTATTTCAGGATGCAAATGCAAAAATATTATTCCATATGAGTCATTAATAGTACCTAGACCAGACATATCTCCTTTGCGTCAGTTTGGTCCCACATCTTTTGCCCGCATTCCAAGAAAGTTTAGAAATGGTAATTTTGATAGTCAAGCGAGAATTGAATTAATGATTTTATATTGAAATGGTGATTTTTACAAAGTTTATGTCCCAGTAAAAAAGAAAGTAATAGTTTCAACGGATTTACGCATGGCATAAAATACAACTGATTCCAAATTGGTACTAATACAACCAGGGAACATCACAAGTAGTGATGAAGAGGAAGTAGGCGAAATCATAAATCTACTAGACAATTATTCGGACTGTAAAATAGCAGAGTTATTATAAACTAATGGTATTTTGGAACCGAATGAGTTGACATTCTATACAAACAATAGGCGATCAGATCGTATTACCAGGTTTCCAGATCGATATGGAAATATAACTGCAATAGCAATGATCTCAACTTCAAAAGAATACCTGATACATGAACCTCGATCATATAAAGAGGCTGTACAGCGAGAAGACAGCCATAAATGGAAGTCCGCAATGCGGGAAGATATTCAATCTATAGAGCAGAAATCATTTTGGACGCTCTCAGGGCTTCCTCCCGGTAAAAGGCAATAGCTACTAAATGTGTTTATTAGATAAAAAGCATGGCGAATGGTTCCGTCCGCCGTTTTAAAGCCCGATTAGTAGCGAAGACGTTTTCACAAAAACCAGGAACTTATTTTGGAGAGATATATGCTCCAGTTATGAAGTATACAACTCTCAGAATGGTTTTGGCAATTGTAGCACAGAAGCATTTATATATGCTGCAACTGGATTTACGATCAGCTTTTCTAAATTGTGAACTACTAGAATAATTATATAAAGAACAGCCGGAGGGTTTCATTAAAAATGGAGAACATGAAATGGATCTACGGCTCCAGAAGGCATTATATGGACTTAGACAAGCTGCCAGAGCATGGAATATAAAACTTTGTCAGTTACTGGAAACTTTGGGTTTCAAAAAATGTAGTTATGACAAATCATTATATATTCGCCTGAAAAAACTGGTGATCGAGTAATTATAGTGGCGTATGTAGATGACATGATGTTATTCGGTAGTGATGAAAAGGAGTTGTATAATATCGCACAAGAAATTGAAAAACATGTGGAACTAAGAATTGAAAAAACAGTATCCAAATTTTTGGATATGAGTCTGAACTATGATCAAAATAATGGGTCAATGAAAATATCGAACAAGAGTTTTATTAACACTATATTGAGGAGTTTCAATATGGAAGATTCAAAGCCAGTCTGAACCCCGGTTGCAAGTGGTATGACAATTGAAGGAGACATGAGCAGTAAATTGGATACCGGGCCATATGCTGAGATGATTGAAATGCAGTGCATTTGTCCAATACAGTACGTCCAGATATATCATTTGCAGTATTCACAAGAGATCCTCGATTAGTGAATTGGACAGCAGAAAAGAGGGTAATTCGATACTTAAAAGTTACTGGTGGAAAGGACTAAACTTTAACTCATCAACGGAATCGAAGCTATTCGGATTTTTCGAATCAAATTTTGCAGTAGATCACAAAGACAGAAAACCAACCACAGGATGAGTATTCATTTTTGCTGGTGGAGCTATTTTCTGGAGGTCGAAAAAGAAAACTGTCGTAGCCTCATCGACTAGTAAAGCGGATTATGTAGCATTATCAACTACAGCACATGAAGGTATTTGGCTAAAGTGTCTGAGAAATGATTTCGGACTGGACATGAAATGTCACATGGTACTAAGAGGTGATAACCAGATGGCACTTCAAATGGTTCAAGAAGCAATCCTGACTAGATCATCGAAACATATCTCAGTATACTATCATTTTATTAGAGGGGCTATTAATGAGGGTTTTTTGAGTTTATTGTATGTACCTTCAGTTAAAAATTTGGCAGATGTTTTGACCAAGAGTTTGGGACTCTGTTTGCACTACAAGTTGGATAGAGAAATAAGAATTGATCTGGAATTAATATGTGCGGATACACACATAGCTGAGGAGGAGCGATGGAATAATCACCAACTACGTTTTTTTGTTCTGTATCCCATTATGGATTACAAACATTTTGTAGAATGACTGTATTCATAATTGACATCTTTTGATTCTCAATTGAGGTACATTATATTTTTGTCCTACGATTTTCTAATGTTATGTATCCCGTTTGGGATATTCATGACACCTGGTCTAAATTTCGTACCAAGCTCACCAAAATGGCCCTTCACATACTATCTGTGACGGTGATTGATATTAGACTGAATTTTGATTAAGAACAGTATATATGCTTGCCAGGGTAAAACTCCTTGAAGATTAAATGAAACGAATTAAGCAATTTTGATAGACAATGGAATACATTATAACACACCTCACTACCTCAAAAACCATATCACGACTAGGACAGCAAAAACGTTCTGCTTTGAGACCAAGAAATCTAATTTATATACCATCATTACGAAATTTCCGCTACTTAGCATATAATACCATAATATATATAGGAGTTGGTACATAACGACTTGCGAAATTTATCAACAAATCAAAAGGAAATTAATTTCAATTACTACAACATCTAGCCAGGTAACCCGACAATGCGATAAATCACAATATTCTATTTAACTACTCATCCTCCAAGCTACACCAAGCATTTTATGATTCTCATTCTGCCGAATTAAAAGGCAGGCTACCAACGTTAGCATCTCTATATTCATAATATGGCGCTCTCATCCTCTCGTCATCAATAAAATAACAAACTATCTCACTAAACACCTGTGAACGTGAATATGTAGAGGTCTCCCACGCGCTTCGAGATACCATCTGGATCTGCAGACCGCAATCTTGATTTCAAGTGAAGAAAGTTTCACCAACACCCTTCCTCGTCGATAAAAATAGCGTTATTGACATTCCAAGACATGCTGGTAAAAAATGTACGGAAAGAACATATACATTAAACAAAGCCATCTACACTTTCATATTTCACAAAAAACTTAAAAAAGCAATGCGTATAGCAACAACAGACAATTTATCTAACATTTTAACAAAACATTTACTACCGACAAGACATAAATTTCTTCTCATCCCGAGTACAGATCATTGAAATCCGTCAGTACCGACTCAACAAAAATAATCACAAGCACGAAAGAGTTAGAGACTTTCTCCGTTTCACTCAAGTCAATCTTTTTTCATTTTGCTTGTGATATTCTTTATTTACAACACAAAGAAATCGCAAATATAATGTTCTACTTCCAAACACAGCAACTCTCAGAATGAAAATAAAATACAAAAATAAGTGAATATCACCACACAATCGATGCAGACAAAAACATTAATCACTACATACACAACAAAAATCAGATATGATATATATATATATATATATCAAGCTAATTAGAACCAATGTCTATATTTACGCAGATGACTGACAATTAGACATTCTACCTAATTGAATTTCCTTTTTTCTTTCTGTCTCTCAATTATATTTTGCAATTATGTTTTTAGCTATCTCATAGTTTGTGAGACTTTCTCCTGTCAGTCAAAAGGGTGTGTCTGTTACATACAGATGCCACTGACACGTTACACGTTCTTCACATTTCAATCCTTAAACAGTATTAAA
The DNA here is from genome assembly GCA_032358235.1 of Odonthalia washingtoniensis. Taxonomy (NCBI): domain Eukaryota; phylum Rhodophyta; class Florideophyceae; order Ceramiales; family Rhodomelaceae; genus Odonthalia; species Odonthalia washingtoniensis. Next base: position 16,132 of record JAULBU010012746.1, on the reverse strand, counting down.
AGCACCAGAACGTGAAGATAGGGTCATGAGATTTCTGCCTCTCTTCACCGGTTCTCGACACATCACAAACTCAACGCCTCAACTAGAGATACGCTAATACCTAGCACAGAACTGTCAAGAAAATAGGTCTGATTTTTTTTTTGACATTAGAAATTTATTTTCGGCCCGAATCATTTTTATCAGCATTTAATATATAATCCCCGAGCAGTGCAGTGTATGTACAAAGATTGGAACGTGTAGGAATGTAGTAACTGTATAAATGTGATATTTCGTGCTGCAATGGTTAGTCCATCCGCTCTGCCATCAAAATGATGTGATTTCACATACATTACTTCAACGGGATCTTTTTGAAAAGTATATCCGTCCATCAAAACATCATTTTAATGTTTTTAAAATTAAAAATAATGACATTCAAAAATGATGTTTTGATAGACGGATATACAACTTTTGCTCACCAAGGCTGCTTCGTACACATTGGCATGCTCTGAACTGTTGCTTCCCTTATTAATTTTCTTTCGCTAGGGGTTGCACGCAATCTTCACGTTTCGAATTCATTTACTCAAATGTTTTGTCAAAATACGCCCCGACTCGAGATTGCTCATCTAACTTCGTTTGCGCACTTTTTGACGTTTCCAAATTGATTATACGAAAATAATTCGAAATGTGGACACGACTCGAGACATGCTCTTATGGTTTTGATTGGTCGACATTTTCTGGGAAAAAATCACATTCAAATAATGGCCTTGCATCTACTGTATCGACCAATCTTTCCATTATTCATTGGTCCGTTTAAATTCAAACTCGTCTCGCTGATCCCAGCTTTCAATTGCCACGTACTTTAGGTATTGTGGTGGCGTATGTAGTAACAGCGTAAATCACAACCGACCGACCTCTGTTACAGTAGATTACGGTCATCACTTTATTTTCGAAACTCAATGACATTGACAACATAGTTGTCATTCAATTCGTTCAATGATACTATAAGAGCAGTTCAGTAGATTTTTTAGAAATTCATCTTGGCCGTCATTTCGTGTTGACAGACAGCAACTTAATGGAAAACTCACGGCGAAAGAGTCCGACTTTGAAAGCGTCAAGTACAAATATATATGTTGTCATGTACAATCGAATGTCAGTAGAATCACGTCAGTATCACGTTCGTTCAGTAAAATCAATACTAAACTCATTAAGCTCTTAGCAGTCTTTCTGTATTTCTCTTTGCATTTCGAGATCTATATATGTTACATTTTGGAAAAATGAACGACTAACAGAAATAAACTACGAATTTTTACGGAGATATATTGCATAACATTTATTCATTTTGCGAATGCTGAACATCGTAGAGGAAGGTATATTCCTAAGGTGCATTGATGCCCACTTTTCTGCTGGCCTTTTCCAGTAAATACTCTCATTTAAAGGAATGAGAGACTTCTCGCCATCGTGTGAATAAATTAACAGTTTAATCTCAATTCGTTGAAATGAAAACTTTGTTCTTCCCTCATAGTCCTCATCTACGCTGTCCCCTTAATCAGAAACCTGACTCCCCCCGCATACATGTAATGTTATAGTTAATCGAATGGAGAGGGTAACTGAAATTTAAATCAATATCATTTTCCATTTCTTAAATCTTGGAGTTCGATATTTCAATTCCATTATAGTGATCAGCGATTACTAAATGAATTCATAACCGAGTTGGGATGTTGTCGGTGGAGACTCATCGCGCTTGATTACGTGAGGACAGACGGATTTTTCATGGGGATACGATTTAGTGGTATCTGGCGGTGATTAAAAACATCCTTCTTTAAACCTCAGCGTCGTATGTCGTTCGTAAACATCATAATGTGCATATTATGAATTACGAACGCCGTAACACCTACTCCATGTACAATACACCTTCAGGAACCTCCTCAAGTACATAATATGTATTATTTTATTATATTATCACCTTCAGGAACCTCTTCAAGGTGTATTGTACACGGAGTAAGTGTTACGGCGTTCGTGATTCGTTTAGAGGATGTATATTGCGGTAGTAATCTATCTCTTTATGGTATTACCAGTTCTGATTTCTGTCTTTGTAAAATACCAGTTATACTTCATACGATAAGTGTATCTGAAGCTCCAATCAAAACTTGAAGATCAACAAAATATTGCCACACGTTTGGCACATCGCTTCGCAGCGTGCAGATTCTTTTGACAATATAAACAATTTGTGAAATGTAATTCAACATAGTGCAATGCCAATTCCTTCGTTCAAGACATTTCTCACAACACAGAAAGTGGGTGTTTCACGTTATTGTTTCCATGAATTTAAACATGGAAATAACCGCGATTCTTCGACGTTTTGAATATTAGAAATCTCAGGACCATCGGTATGCTCTGTTTCACCCCATGCACACTACAGTAAAATTGGGCAACCAGAAACAGTAACTGTTTCTTCTTGATCGTACTGTAAATAAAACACCGCACTATCGACTTTCGGGAAATTTCCAGTCTCGGCCCAGTGACGCTGCTGCCCTGTCGAGAAAAAACCTGTCCGTTACCGATAAAACTCAAATCCTGAATAGAACCACCACATTTGCTGTCGGGGACACTTCAAACATCTCCGCAGTTAGCTGTTGTTGTGGTCATGTAACGAGAAGTATAAGCAGACATTTACTTTCAGGGATGGAGACAAATGATGAAGTCATCCAATCAAATAGCTTTGAAGAAAATGGTACCTTCATAACCAACAGCAAGATGGAAGTCCTTATGATGTCTGGGAGGAATATTTTTGACCAGATGAAATTCAAAAATGAACAAACTTCAATCATAAAACGGAATCAAGAGCACCGAAATCTAAATGAAAAGATCATGGTCAACAACGTGTTCAAAAGAGGCAATTTGCAAAACAAAAACTTCACGAAAATGACACATCGCGTCATTGAAAGGAGACGAGCGTACACGGTGATGATGATGACTGTACCGACTTTACATATTAGGTAGCCCCCTGCATGCGTAGTAAATATAACGGGTGTACCGGAAAAACACAACCTTGTTCCCGGGGCCGCTGAGCTAGTCAAAATTTGCCACATGTCGGGCCATAATAGCCGCAAAGGGCGATACGGGCTCTACCCTGCACGACACGAGCCCCGTCCGAGGTGCACCGGCCGGGGATTAAACTGGCAACCACTCGTCTAGCAAAGGGTCTCCCGACCACTAAGTCACGAAGCTGATTGTTGGTTGTGTCTGTTTTGGCATTGTTTTAAACACCACTAATTACAGCTTGACAGTACAGCTTATTCACCACCGGCCGTTTCGTATACAAATACCAAACACAGCGGCTTACCGAATAAACTTGGGGTTTTTCCTCCCCATCATCGATCGCTTTACCTAAGTACCGTTTTATAGAATCCTTCTAAAAACCGACGCCTTCACCTTACCAACAAATCACCCACGGATTTGTTCTAGCGAGGCACAACTGAAATCAGACATCTTTTCATAATGCCACAAAAACATTCCGCAAATGCGTACATACTAAAATTCAACCTCACTAAAAACTATCCCGATGTCGCTGGCATGTAACGGAACAGTTGGCAGCAAAGTCTAGCACTGCAAACAAAAATTATGTTTTACTGACCTTGAAATATGATTTACTTGACCAGAAATGAATGAACGGGTGTTGCAATACAGAATAAATTTCAAAACATTTCAGTCAATTGCAATATCGAGAGATCGTCCAGGGCCCCGCACTCGGATGAGTGCAAGAATTGGCCCCACACTCAAATGTTCAAACTGAAAACCAAATCAAACATTTCCAGGCAATAAAATAAAGTTGAAAACAAGTCTGCTGTCCCCTGAAAGTACCACTTGCTACAGTGGTATATCTTGAGAATGCCGATGAATAACTTGTAACTGGTCTCTCAGTGGAATATAAGTAGGAATCGATGAGAGCTTGGCAAAACTTATCCAGATTTAACAATATAGTCTGAACCAAGCTCGAGATCTGTGTCATCAATCTCAGAATCAGAAATTTTGAATTTTTTATCAGATGTCTTTAGTTCGTGTGATGATAAATCAGGCATGAGCATTCTATCAACCGAGTGAATATAACCTTGAGCAGTTCGTACATTAACTATCCAGAGGTTAATCATTGGATGAAAGAATTGCTCATCTTGAGTCACCAAGTAAACGCCATACCTTGAAACCTTTTGACCTGCCCAACTTGTCCAATGAGTACTGTTGAAAATCTCACAGAAAGAAAGTTCGCTTGATAAAATATGATTCATCATGATTGCAGCCAATACATCATTCGGATGTTTAAACAGCTGAGTGAACTTTTTAATTACGTCGTATGCTTCTTTTTCAGATATTGGTAGTCTTGCTGGTACATTTTCGTAGTATGTTATAATATCTGCGGCAGATTGTTTCATCGCTATGTCACGAGGTATGAATATGCTACTTTTTATTGAATTATCCAGTAAAGTAGCTTGGTCCAAGGTAGAATCTTTCATTAACTGTAAAAAGATATCAAAATCGTCATTGTTTGAATCAAATGCCAATGATTCGTTTGCATTATGAAGCGCCTCGAAATGTGAGTTCTTGGTATTGTCCTGGAAGGTATCACATGAATAATGTGTTGTCGTTGGCACAGATGCTGCGTACACCGTCTTTTGAAAAGTTAAGTAGACAATCGAAAAGATAAGAGTTGCGAATTGGTGGAATTTGAAAACAATCATTGTTGTTGTTGTTTGCAAGTGATAAATTTCGTTAGGAATATATGTATTTCTTTTGGTCAGATTACAGTTGATTTCAAATACCACACAATCCCAGTCTTACTCACAATTGCGAGGGATTGAGATGAGGGAATAAATGAAAAACTACCATCTTTTGTGCAGTTGGTCAGTTGGTGGTGTGATGTTTCAAAAAGAAAGGAAAATAAAAAATATTGGTCCGACTGATTTGAGAGCAAATAGAAGTAAGCAAGCTCAACACACGAGATTGGATTGCGAATTTTACTGAAAATTTTAATCAGCATCCAATGAAAACATTACATGTAGATCGCTCGATCTGAAAAACTTCGAATTAAATTCGAACTTAAATAATTTATGTTCGAATTTAATTCGAAGTTTTAAAATTATTTTAATTCCCAGCTCATTACACAAGAATTTTATGAAGAAAATTAAATGGAAAAGATGGCAGACGTGCATCTGGTGAATGTTAACACTTCAGCATAAATTTTGATAATTGTTTTAAATATTTTGTTTTTTATTAAAAAAATATTTAAAATAATTATTTTAAATTTTAAAAAATACTCGTTTTTTAAAAACATAATTTAAAATTTAAAATTAAAGGAGAAAAGAGAGGTATTTTTTCAAAAATACCTCTCTTTTCTCCTTTAATAAAATTATGATATTTAAAGACGATATTGTTTCCACGTTGTCAACGGCTTAATTTCTAAAAATAAGTAAATTTCAATCCTTTTCTATTCTTGTCCTATAGATATTATGAAAATTAAACATGAAAATTAAGTTGATCTCATGAGATCTCAACCCACTGTATATGTTTCAAAAAAAACATATACAGAACTATTGACAACTTTTATCTAAAATTACTGTTCAATGAAAGCCCATTATTTTGATTTAAGGAGATACCAAGAATTTCAAACAATTAAGATTGCAAAGTCATCAAAAAATTGCTTTGCGAAATGGACAACATCAGTGAAATGGAATATCTTGGATCTGAAAATATGCTTCTATTTTAAGATAGATGGTTGTTGAGCACAAAGAATCGATCGCTCAGCTTCCTCTTGGTTACTTATAAATAAACTAACGTCTACCACTGTACTAAAAGAATTTTCCTCCGTTCCAGTCCTCCGTTTTCCTTCCTCCTCTGTAAATTCTGAGACTCAGCTGTCTATTATAATCCCTATAGAGTAACCCCGTTTTATAATGTAGTCACATTATAGGTAGTGGTCACATGACAGTAACTTTGTCACTACTGCGTCTATGTATGAAAAAATGAGGAAATGTGGGCCTTCGTGTACAGGGGTAGGTATTGGAATGACGAGACCAGGTATGAGGTGATAGAATCAAAGTAGGATAAAGAGAGAAAGAGAGAGAGAGAGAGAGTAGACTGGACAGAAGAGCTATGGCTGACGATGTCTGTCGATATACAGTGGATCTATGGGCCATACTAATTGATCCCCACCTACAGTATTATCTCCCACGTGTTGATACGCATCCTCCATCTGGCTATTACATAACTTATGCTGGAACTAAATCACCTACATGGACCAACTGTCTGTGATTCGGCTTTTGACGTTCTCATTCTTCTATAAGAACGTCAATCGCACCTTTATTGATTACTTCGCATCCTCTCCATTGGAGCATCACAATCAATGGTGAATATTTGTGAGCAGAATGTTCGTACCAGGAAACGGAACACGGGTAAAAGCCACCGAAAAGAAAGAGAAACGTTGTTCTTTTCATAAAAGCCACTTCAACTCCAACCTCGCAGTTCTCCTTGTTGCTTCCCTTTCTTTTTTCTCCATATTCGCCAAAACCGAAGCTATTAACTAACCCCCATCCCCTTACAGCACTTACCAGCACGTGTACTCCCACACCGTCGGAGATACTAAGTAACATTCGCCATCCTGCAGCAGGAATCACCTTCTGTGTCGTGCTCAATTCTGCACCAGTATCGCCACAACATCCAATCAACCAAACCCTATCAAAAATATGTTATTTTTTAAATAATTTAAATAAATATGAAGAATAATTTATTTTCTAAAAACTAATTAAAAACATAATTTTTTGGTAAAAATATATATATATTATATTTATTTATTTTTTAACTGACGTTGTGTATTAGAACCAGGACTTTTGAAGCGATTTTGCCACAAAATACAGTGTTCCAAAATCATGTTTTGGAGGCTGCTTAATACATGATATGTTTAATAAAATTTAAGTAGAAAATGAAATATGCAAATGTGGGATAAACATTTGTAGAAAATGAAATGTTTGGATGAGGGTAATAGGAGAGCAACGAGGAGCAATCACAACATGAGAGGACGTATAGCAACAATCTAGTTTTGCAAAATGTGGTACACATGATTTTGCAATTTGTGGTACGGCTTACAGTGGTAAAAGTTCCAACATCTTCCTTCGCTAAATTCATCGGAGTGAACTTAAGAATTTTGATATCAACATCAAAGCATACGCATGCCAATCGATCATCACTTGCAATACCAATACTTTTAATATGCATAATGTCCATCCATAACTATTCTCAGCATTCTGATGCAGCTATTCAATCCAGCGTCCCCTCTATACTTGGTAGCCAAGTAACGCCAAGTTCACCTCAGCAACTCGGACAACCTAAAACCGCGACATCATCAGAACCGTTACCACCACCAACCACTGAAGTAGCTAATGTAGAAAGAGTGCAACCATTTCCTACAATTTCCCATTTCAGCCTCTTTTCGGGGCGAATATTTCCTGATTTGGTAACAGAGAAACGACAAATGAATAACATCGCCCTGCTTCAGAACAAGAGGTTGCTAATTGTCCGTAATTCCAGAGGTGGTTCATCAATTGCCTACGCATACTCCACTTCATATGAAGTGAAGGAAAAAGTAAAAATTAAAAAGGCGGGTGAAATATGCCCTTTTTTTGTTCGTGTTCGTAGACAAGAAAAATATTTCAATGAAGGAAATAATTGAAATCAGTGGAGGATATGGAAAGGCGGATATTTTGGCCATGTGAATTGTAGTGGAACGACGAAACCATTTTCAAGGAATCTGGCTCGTACTGTTGTCATTAGAGGTCATCTGAAAGAAAATAGAAATGAAACCGCTACATCCATTAAACATGCTGTAAAATCTGAGCTTCGAGTCACGGTTGCCAAACATACTCTCTGTCGTGCTCGTGATATAATCAATAACGAAAAGGAATCTATATTTTTTAAAAACATTCAAAGAATTCCGAATTATCTAATCGAAGTGGTCAACAAAGACGTTGGTTCATATTAATCTTCAATTATAAACGATTAATCTATTCTTCCGTATGTATTTATTTCAACATCTCAAATTTTAAAAATTATGCAAACAGTATTACCTTGTTCCGCAGTAGATGCTGCTAATTTTAAGAATAGATTATACCACGGACAGTGTTTTTCGCGTTTATCAATTTATTCAAATAATAATATAATTCCTTCAGCGTTTGGAATGCGTATGACTGAAAGTGAAGGCAGGTGGTCATACTTCTTTAATGAAGAGGAGAAATCCTCTTCCTTACTTTTCCAAGAAACTACATTCTACGATAGATCTAAAGGTATTGATGCTGCGTTTGAGAACATGTACAATGATAATCAGCATGTGGCATGTTCTCAACATATTATAAAAAACGTGAAATCAGCAACTAGAAACAGTTTTGGCGGATCTGATTCTCTTTTTTCGACAATTAAATGGTCGACAACTGAAATAGAATTAAAGGATAATTTGAAAGAATTGGAAAAGGTGAACTTGGCAGGAGAAAATTATTTAATCGCAATAGGTCATAAAATTTGGGCAGTTTATTCCTGGCATGAGAAAATTGTTGTATACTGTGCGCAGCAAACCAGTCAGACAGTTTTGTCGGAAAAGGCGCCCCTTTTACGGTGAGAGAAGGAGATCCTTTAAATAAAATTGATGTAATCATTGAATTACAAGCTACATTGGTTGAGAAAGGAAGCCAGCAGGCTAAACGAATGAAGGAGCTCGAAATGGTGTATGAAACATAAGCGAAAAATCTATATGATGAAGCATTAAAAAGTGCAGACTCCTATAATGTTGTAACTCAGGGCGATTCAGATGTCATATTTGTAACCGAGACACAATCAATTTAAAACAGAAGAAGGCGTGTATACTTATTTAACAAACCTGTTCTTGTTTACTATGGAAATAAAGGGGAATACCTTGTGTTCATACAATTTCAGTAGCACGCGCTTCGAATCGCTTAGATAACATGGACTGGTATAAAAGCTGTTGTTGGGGAATTTATAAAGTGGATAATTATTACGATGCTTACTGGAATGATCCATCATTTGAATTTATTGACTTAGAAGAAGTGGAGGGGATGGAAGAAATCAGAGCCCCATTGAACCCAGGTCAAAACGGTAGAACGAAATAGAGACGAATAGCCTCACGTGGCGAAAAAAATAGCAACAAAAAATTATATAGATGTGGACGATGTAGTGGAACTGGACACAATCGCTCTTCATTTTCTTCCCAACAGGAAACGTAATATGTAATAATGGTTATCGTTTACTATCGGAGGGGAAGTTGACGGAGACAAGAGCGATGCCTGAAATGTTTTCCTTGAGGATGATGACGTACATGTCACGACGAAGGGGCGATGAATTCAGTGAAGGAAGATGTTGGAACTTTTACCACTGTAAGTCGTACCACAAATTGCAAAATCACACGTACCACCTTTTGCAAAACTAGATTATTGCTATTTAAAAAAATTCGCACCACATTTTGTGGAACTTATTCATATTTGTACTACAACATGCAATTTACTCATTTTGATAATGTTGTATCCGTTGATAATCTACGTTAGTTTGTTTACAGTTTCTAATTATTACAATTTTTTTCGTAAAGTTTAAGTTTAGTTTCATTCTTTTATGATGTGTGACTTTTTTTGTAAACGTGGCCGCACTAGTAATCATTTCCGACGGGCAGTTGCGTGGACAAGCTATCATAACGTTTTTTTGTTTTCGCCCAGCACACACATAATCATTCCCAGTAGTAATAACATAGATTAACATGATAAAGTCAGGTACTACAGTTAAGTTGTAAAAGTTACATTTTCCAGCATATGTACAATATAAATTTTTATTACACGTTTCTGTCATTTTCTGTTTGTATTTGTGACTGTTTTTTACAAAACCATGAATACCGTCCATTTGTCACATTGGCCGTTACTTATCTTTATCGGATGAAGATACATTTCGCGTAGGTAAAAAAAGACAATCCTTTCGTTTCAATTGGCTATATACAGAATTAACAAAACACGTTGCAAAAAAAAGTTAATTTTTTTCGGGAAAATTCTTCACGTATGCAAAAAAAGACTCACTTTTCGTTACTTGTTTTAGGTCTGTTTCTACAATAACTCCACAACTATATGCCCGATCCCTTCGAACTTTATATGTTTGAAATTTTCTTGGCTTCACGATGCTAACAGTATGCACTTCGGATAAATTTGGTCACAGTTGTCACCAACAGTGGAACAGACTTTTGAGCGGCACTCGTGCTGGTTCTAATACCAGCGTCAATTAAAATAAATAAAAATAAAATATAGTTTTTAAAATTTTATTATATTTTATTATATTTTAATATATGTTAATATATTTTCTAAGAGCATCACAATCAGCGGTCAATTCCCGTGAGCAGAAAATAATGTAATTGAGCAAAAACAATTGATCAAATCGACTTGCAAGCCAACTGGTTACGCTCAATTGGGTATGTACACCGATGGTTCGTGTAGACTAGTCTACGTTCGTGTAGGACTGTATTCTGTTGTCGTGTAGCTGAATAATGTGGGGTGTGTATCTTTTCCCTGTAAATGGTGTGCACTCACAATTTATATAGTTTTTCTGTACATGGTGGAGAAGGACGACGAAAACACTACGAAAATTGTTTTGCGCCAATTTGTGCAGAAAGTAATCAACAATGGGAAGCATGGTAGAGGAAGATGACGACGACATTGATATTCTATTTCACGAGTGGCAGGCAAAGAACACGCATCGGCATCAACAATTGATGCGTGTTGCAAATTCCGCCGCCGTTGCGACATCTATCACAATTCGAGCAGTAGGTAGTGCCGAAAGATGTCCGTACCATGGCCGACCCCCGGAAGCAAAAAAAAGACCAGTCCGGATCAACATGGCTCGTAAACTACCTCGGAACTCGACCGAGGTACAACTTACGACTTTCGGCTTCGCTTTACCATCCCAAGGGCGCAGTTTTTGAAACTTGTTCATGACCTTCTCGAATTCAACCTTCCGATCTGGAAAATGCGAAAAATGCAGCAAATAGGAAAGGGATCTGTACTGAACTTAAAGTGCTAGAATGTCTACGATACTTGAAAACCGGACGCTCTTTTCAGAAGATGGACGACAATACCCGCATGAGTGGGGAGACTATGCATTATTATGTTCGTCACTTTTGGAACGGTATTGTGGGAATGTACCGAAACGATTTTTGGAGTGTCGTCCGAGCCTGGCTGAATTACAGAGAATTGAGTCATGCTACGCCGCCGCTGGATTTCCTGACTGTGTTGGTGCAGTTTATTGCTGTCATATCCATTGGAAAAACTGCCCAATTCAGGAGAAGGGGCAGTAACACAACCCAAAGGACTCCAAACTAGCAATTATTAAAGTAGAGGCTTGATGCGAACACAATCTTTATGTTTGACATTGGTTTCTTGGACGACCCGGGACTACTAATGACAAGAAGATGGTAGCTTTCTAGCCCCGTTCCAGGAAATACTTAGCGGTAGGTATGCTTTTAAATTACCAAATATGTATCGACCTACAGCCTCTGGACAGGAACGAAATATTGGATATTTACTCGCCGATGAGATATATCCTTCTTGGCCTATATTTGTCCTACCAATTCATTCCACTGACCTGGTACGTGAGAAAATGTACTCAAAAAGGCAGGAAGCAATACGTAAGGATTTTGAGAGGCTATTTGGAGCGTTACAGGCTCGATTTAAAATTCTGCAAAACAATGACTACAGATGTCGAAAAGGGAAATAATTCAACCCAATAAAGTCTGCGTCATTCCACACAATTTTGATAATTAGGATGAATGATGCCGGTGGTTTTACTGAAGGTATTGCTGAAGAGGGCTGCAAGGTTAATATTATCTTGGAGACATGTGAAGACTAGTTGAATTTTTCTGCGCAGAGGGAGACTAAACAGAGAGAGCAGGATGAGGTACTGTATCAAGAGGAAGGTGAAGGTCATAATTGGATGGAGGCCATGTTTGTTCATGAGTCATACATGACATCATTTACTTTTCATAAAAGTATGAAAGAAGAATTAATTAACCGCTTCACGGACAATGTAGAATAGAAATTAATAGTCATTTTATGGATACGATAGAATTGTCTAATCCTTGATCTTTCTTGAACTGGTGGCAATTGAGATTTAATTTCCCAATTTTTAGGTGATTTTGACCTTCGAAGCTGATGTTCTTTTTCACTTATTCTCAATTTTTGCAGGAACTGATGATGAAGTACTACCACTATTATTCAAAGAAGAACAATGAGGTTCAGAAGGATGTAATTACCATCCAATCCCTCCCATTTCAATCTTAATCTTTGCTTTCAACTGCTTTCCTCTTCCTTCGTTTCATTCTCTCCTCCATGTACTCCACCATTACCGATTTGTAGCCGTCGCTGTGCTTTGGAAGCATTTGTAGTAACTTGATGTCCTCCAAACTATCGGAAGCCTCCTGAAATCTGCTTGACGAAGATGCAAACAAATAATTCCCCCTAGCCACTTCATTTATAGTCTTAGCTACAGACGCCTGAGACCTTCTCACATCAGAAATCAGTTCATCTTGCAGATTCATTTTCTTTACAATAATTTGCCTTCTCTTGTCCCCCGTTCTACCATCAGTTCCTTAATTGTTCCCCATACTCTCTACTCTAATGTTCTCCACGACCGATGTTCCTCCCGCTTCCGCTTCTGCTATCACCTCGTCCGGGATTTGCGTTACTGAACCAGAACTGCTAACTGCAGGTGTAGATGCCCTGAAAATTTGGGAACTACTATCTCCATACCTGTCACTTAACTTTTGTTGATCCGTAAGAAATAATGCTGCATCCCTGTATTTAAATGGCGCAGAATGTACCAGAATCCCATCCTCTCCTTTTTTACCTCATCTTCTGCGGTATATGTCCATCGCCATACTTTGCATGTCGTCTTCATCCGCTCCAGATACTCTTCTTTCATTAACAGCTAACACTGCAGACAGGTATATCTGTGGTTTTGGAGCTAATCGTCCCAAAAACAACAAATTGAATTCTGAGTCCTATACATTTCATATATTTTTCACAAATTTCAGCAATGCTACTCCAAAGCTTCCCTTCGACTTGATTTGGATCTTTCTTGCTTTGCTCTATCCAAGTCTGAGCGAGATGAAGAGCGTCCATTGCAGAATAGGTGGAATGTTTCCTTCCTTCTTGGACTGGACCTTTTCTTTTTTTGTTTTTCGACTCACGTGTTCTTCCTTTGTGTTGCAGTGGTGGCGTTGTATGTATAACTGTCGCAAATTCTTCTTCCAATTAAAATACCGACTCTTCTCCTGTAAACTGTATTGGTAGTAAAACTTATTGCCGTGTTCCATCATCCGATGATGTTCTTGCGCCCACCTGTACCATATTTAGTTCTACAACATCAACTGTATCAGTACCGTCATTGAATTCCATCTGCGAATGATATAGCAACGGTTGATCAATAGCATGTGAAGATCCTATTGTTTGGTATGAAGGATTTTCGGATCGTTCGAAACGAATAAAAGATGCAACAGGTCAAATGGTTTCGGAATTACGGTACTGAGTAACTCGATAACCTGAGAGTCTGCCTGTAACATGTACGGGCTCTTCCACATTCCGTGTTACACCCTGTCCGGCTCGGGAAGATTGAAGATTTGGGTTTACGGTATTTTCTTGTTGAAAATACCGTGGGAGGTGTTGAGAGGACATTGCAATTAGATACCACCCGGAGTTTGCATTTTGAACAGGCCTTGGATATATTGCCGGCTGATTATTTCGCTAGTGTTGTACGTACGGCGGTGATGGATGTTCATGGCTGTCATATTGCATGCGCGATGCAGGTTGTGCAGACAATTACCTTTCATGGCCGTCGTACTGAATGTACGTTGCAGGCACCGCAGTCACATTAGAACGGAAGTAGATCTGTCCATGGGACAATGACGGATCGTTTTCTTGTTCATCTCCTCTAGAAGCTGGAGTACTACTTGAAGGGGTGGAGTAGATTGCAAAAGGCGTCTCATTTCGAGAAATGGGAGACGTCGCTGTGATTTTGGATAGGTGAAAATTGTCTAAAGGACAGATTTTAGGCACGGGATGAGGCACTGCTGAGTTTTCCATATTTTCGGCAGCATCGCCCGCCAATCCCGTACTGTTCAAATTTCGCCGACGGCAGCCGCGGTCGTGTATACGGCGGTGAATGTACAATTTTCCGAGGTACAGCCAAGGAATGCAATATTTGTATTGGCTGGTGTCGATCCTTTAATTTCGATTAAAATTAAATTGGTGCTGCTCAAAGTTTTGCTCAAGTTTCACCCAGATATTGAGTAAATGTTTGAGCGCTCAACCGTAAAAAATTAATTTTGTTGGCACTGATTGTCTTGAAAAAAAAATCAATCACCTTATTTATAGTAGATTTGACCACCGATTGTGATGCTATTAGAGTATCACAATCAGTGCTCAAATCGACGAATATTTTAATTTTAAGAGATTTTTAATGTTTTCAATATTGTCCGATACGTAGGGATAGCAGGAACGTTCGCAATGTTCCATACAACCAATTTTGTACAATACAAATAGTCGAATATAGTTTTATTGCGTGTATTATACAGCATTACATTTTAATGGAATTATAATCGTTACGCTATAAAAGCAGCGTCGACTTTTTAGTCACCGTTGTTCGCACATGCCAGTTTTTGATTTGTTGCAGATCCGTATCTTTGAGCGAACCCAAACAATTATAAAAACTAAAACTTTAATCAAACTCGATCAACTTTCAAATCGAGTTCTACTTTGATAAAAGAAAAGGCACTTTCCAATCTGTTCTTCAACATTGATTCCAGAATCGGAAACTTCTGGAAATGTAATATATGTAACACTTTGGTTACACAATCTGGATCGGAGTATCAGAATCTGTTCACTAACATCAACAATCATCATCATGGTGTTATCATGAAAAGATACAAAGAATCAATAAAGTCACCAAAACAAAACTTCTCTTATTTAAGCTACCCAAATAAGACAATTAGCGCACATATATGGTTGGAATGTATTATTTTATGTCTTCAGCCATTTTCATTTGTTACCAACAACACATTCAAAAATAATTTAAACATCATCCTATTTGTGTGAATACTTTGATGAAGTATATTGAAAATCCTACAGAAATCGTCGAACAGCGAATCACAAAAATACTTCCAGATTTATTTGGCATAGTTTTTGATGGTTGGAGCGCGGGAGACACTCATTACGTTGCTCTTATTGCAACATTACCAGCAGATAATCATTTGGGATATGATCAAGTTTTGTTAGCTGTTTCACCGCTTGAAGATGAAGAGTCTCAAGATGCTGATGAGCATTGTGAATTATGAATTTTTGTATTATCTGTTTACGGTAAAATGTTACAGAATGTTGTTGTTTTGATAGGTGATAATGCACCCGTCAAAATGTGTTTTGCACGAAAAGTTGGGTGTCCTTTCGTTGGTTGCCATAGCCACAGGTATAATTTGGGAGTAATGATAATATTGGCTGCTTACAGTGCGAAAATTATCGTATCAAATACCCACTGCAAGCCTAAGAAGATTGAAAAGGCCTACAGCTAGAATCTGTAATGAGACTTGTTGGATCTCAGTATACTACATGGTAAGGAGGTATAAAGAATTAGAAGAGTTTCTTCCAATTTTGGAAGTTGATGACTTGGATGCATGCTTTCTTACGGATGATGAAGACCTATTTATTGACCTTTTGATTAGAAAAATGGAGAACTGGATTCTGTCACTGTTGCATTGCAATTTGATTCAACAACTCTTTTAGATGCAAGAGAATTATTTGATGCAATACAAGAAACGTTTTCAAAATTGGAAGCTTCAATTGGATCCAAAGCGAACATTATTGAATGTACATTGTTTGAATCGGCTGTTAGAAAAATACAACAAAACATGAATCTACTTTAACAGCTTCTGAGGCACGTACAGTGAAACGCCTACAGAAAGAAGATACAATATAATTCACAAATAATAGAGATGATGAGAAAAGTCAGATGTATTTTGCACAGAGAGTCTTAAAAAGAATCAAAAGAGCAAATTATGAAGACGAAGGGTCTCAATATATGG
>JAULBU010012735.1:0-22722 GCA_032358235.1 Odonthalia washingtoniensis | reverse complement strand
ATAATAATAATAATAATAATAATAATAATAATAATATGTCATTGAAGGGTAATAGAACGCCACTCAATTACTTTCTGGACAAACGGACAACTTTAATAAATCAATCACAACCTTGAGACCGTTTCCAATCCTGTTTCTGCGACAAAAAATACATATACAATCCACCTAATCAATCACTGTAACATCAACCTATCAACTTTGATGTAGTCTATCAGCCATCAGCCATCTCATACAGCTGCGTCCACAGGCAACGATTCATCCAACATTATGAGGGGAACGACAATAATTGTCGTTCCCTCAACCGAAATATTCTTTTATCATTACTTGAGTTCTTCTATTCAGCATAATTCAAGGATATTTTCACTGTAAAAAGAATGGATGATGTTCCGTTATATATGTGGGTTTTGCACAAGGCTATGTTGAAAGCGGCGAGTAATTAATATACAGTAGCCCTTGGTCCTAGAACGCTTCGGTCACGATATTTAGACACTATAATATTGGGCTGGAATCTACTATCACATCGTAGCTGGAGGCTTCTCTGTTACACTTTTTTTATCAATCTTCCAATTTAAGGCAATACCGTCTCTTATTCGTCTTTTAACATTCTCATCTTTAGTTTAAGAACATCATTTGCACCTTTCCCTGTTTCTCTTTTACCCTTATTCACTTGTTACCCTACATCATTAAACAAATCTTTTATACTGTGTCCGACCAGGTGTAGTCACCTCATTAAATAAGTCATCAGTGTTTTACAGCTACGAGCCATTATCATCTTAGTCTACGTCGTCCTACTCATTAGTAACTTTCCCACAGTTACCTCTATTAGATTATAACTTACCTCGCTCATTAATAACTGTTCATCAGTCGGCCTTCTTACTTCTCGCTTATCTAGTCCCTTAGCCCTTCCCACATTTTCCCTCTTTACTTGCATCTAAATTCTCTCCCCATCAATCATCGCACCTCTATTCCTTCATCATCCGCTTTATCTATTGTATCCTCACTCAATCTGCATTGTTTGCTATGCTGACTCCTCACGTCAGTTCACACCTACTTAATACTCTACTGACACTTATCATGATCCATTATATTAATACTACACTGGTTAGTTAAATTAGTCCCACCATGGAAATATATTAACTACATAATTAGTCTAAGTGAGACTAGTTAAAAGTTTCGAGTTTTGGATTAAAAATATTACTTGAAGTTAATCCTCTTTTTACTATTTTGAAATAGAATGGGACTGAAGGAATGGCGAATTTTACAAAAAGTCAACAAACAAACAAACAAACAAACAAAAAATTGAAACTAGTTCCCATCTCTGTAACTGTCATCGCCATTGAAATTATTTATGTGTTTCTTAATAATTTCCAGTAAATGGGGAAATAACTGCTCGGTTCTCCACGTGCCGTTCAAATCTAAATTCAACCAGAATCTAATCATTTCCTTTCTTGCGTATGTAAGTCCCTCTTTGTCACACATTTCACTAGCATCCCGTACCACTTGAGATGGCGACTGCAAGAAAAAAAGACTTCCCTGGATTTGGTACCATACCGGAATGTTTTCCTTGGAGCCATTCTTGACTCGATAAGAGTTCATATTTATTGACATTCCAAAGTGCAGCCCAACTCTCTTTTAGTTTTGGAATTACAAATGAGTCTCAGGGCTGACAAACGTCAGTTTAGTTGGGAGGAGGATATCGAAGAGTTACCTGGAGCTTATTGAGTTGCTCTTTGCTTTCCTCATTTAATTAATATCCACTTCAGTTGTCTAAAAGTACAGTTCTTTGACGTCCAAGTGAATCCAGTGCAATAACTCTTGGTTCTTTCAACCATTGTAAAAATACTTTCTTGTCCATCCACTCCTTTGGGTGTGTACGATATTAAATCCCTGGAAGGTTGTCTGGCACGTTCACGATGGATAGATTCTAAACTTGTTTTGAAATATCATAAACTTAAACGAAGGTTGGATACACGCTATTCTTCCACCATTTATGCGAACAACCATTTCCATTCCATGACTCCCAGATACAACGTCTGCATATTTAATCTCTTCAGTACCTACAAATCCGAGTGCTTACCACCATGGTAATGAGTATCAAAGTTAACCACAAAGTTTGTTTCATATATTTTTCTACAAGATCTTCACCTAGTTCCTTGTTATTGAACATTCTTGAAACAATTCCAAGATTAAATGCAACTTCCTGTTCTATTTGATCTTGTTTGAAGGGCCAACCATTATTTTACCAGTCTGCCTTCTTGTAACAATATTACAGCGATCCATAAATCGTTGCACCCAAGCATGATCAACTAATTTAGATATTTCTTTCCCTTTTTCGTTTTCTTTTTCAATCAGATTTGATATTTGAAATGTCTTCAAAGTGTTCTGAGCAACCCCTAATAAAATTCGAACAGAAAACGTCATCCCTAATCTACTTACTGGTTCAAAATCTTCTATTAACTGTGATTGTAAAGTTATTATCCATTGTATATAGGTAGAGGATGAAGTTGAGCACATGGCATGTGTTTAACTTCATCCCTCTCCCTTTCGAAACACGAACTTTAATTATTTTATGCCCACAAATATCATCACTTGAGGCTCCTCAGTTTCTTCGTTAGTCGATGTTACAGACAGTCAAAATCTGTACCAGATAATATCGCATCACGACTCTCCCACCAGGCCATACATTCGACAATATTAGCATTTTCAGATGCACCCAAACATTTTGGGAAGTTTTCAATTGTTCATTTCATCAAACGTTTGAAAGGATTTCTTGAGCGATATCTTTTTTCATCGACTAAATCACAGTCTTTCTTTCACATTTCGTAACAATATTGTTGTGCTCTTCTTTTACGGCTATTTGATTGATTCATAGATGCACTTGTTGATTATTTCGTGTTATTGTTAGATGAATTGATGTACCGTTATCGATCCATTGTTTGTGTTGGTTGGAAAACTATTTTAATTGTTTTTGATAGTGCTGTCCTTTAGATCATGTTAAATAATTTGTTGTTAGTGTTTATTTATTATCGTCATCATATTTAGTTGATTACTTTGTTTTTTGTTTGGTTGAGCTTTTTGATTGGTTTTGGACGTTGACCTGAATTTTTTTTTGTCGCTCTTACTATTTTTCTGCGCTACTCTACTGAAGGCTGTACCGATTTTAGACGCACTGAATTTATTCATGCTGCGGACTGGGTTCTGCACCGAGGAACGGAAATGGATGAAGAGGGACTTCATGATGTTAATTGAGCATTTCACCGAAGTGGTGATTACTTGGACGAGATTGAGATCGGCCTTGTTGTAACGTTCATCATGAACATTTTGTATGATAAAACGTAACGATTGTAACGCTCAGCACAAATCTGATGGTAATCCTAATGGATAGATTGGAATGGGATTCTTGATAGTTACAACGAAACGGACACATGCAAATCAATGTTGAGTTTTTACAAACGGCCGGCGAGATACTCATAGAAATGCAAAGAACTGTAAAGTTTGACATGGGTATTTAGTGAATCTAAATTCCCAAAAAATATATTAGTATCAACATTATCCCTAAACATAAATAAATAAACATTTCCATAAACTTTAGTGAATCAACAATAAAATCAAAAAAATGTCCCATTCGTTTCACACTGTCACTGAGGACACACTATGTGTAAGCCCTGGTCAAGGGCAGACATCGGTCTAAGCTGTGTAAGATAAAAGAAGCTATAGCACGGGTCAAATGATAGTAATCAACGAGTCACGCCCCGCCGTCGCCGGAAACGGGCAAAGGAAAACAAAGCGGGAAAAGGTTAATCAACTTCGATAATCGCAACGAACAATTCGAAATAATCGACAAAACCAAGAATCCGAAGCCTTCTTGTATACCTACACAAAATAAACAAAACGAGAACAAAACTCCAGAATAGAAGCCAGACGAACGCTGCTACAGACGGCTTTGGCATTGATTACATGCCCACGGTGCTCACTGCACACACTCGCAAGCAAACAGATCAATCCAACCCAAATAGTGGTTAATCGTCACGAATGCGGAACCTTAGACAAAGAAAAAATACTACGATTAAAGGGCACAACTCACACCATACTGCAAGAAGTAAACAACTATAACAACCAATCGTATCAACGGAAACCAGTTAGTATGACTGGCACACATACAGATCAGAACACATGGCCAAAACCTCAAATATGTCCACAGAGCAAAGGATGCGTTTTTTATTTTAAATTTCAGCCCAGTCCCACCGCAGCCTACAAAAAACAAGAGCAGCAAAGACCTGTACATATCCCTCACAGTAAATAGACTCATATACACATCACAATACGAAGCACTATAGGAAGATATGAGAATGATGAAAGAACAAATAGGTGTGACGGTAAAAACTACAGATGAAATAAATGAGGAAATAAACAAGATGAGAATGCAAAATTAAAAGGACTTGAAGAAACTAGAAAACAATATTATTGAAAAAAACAGAGGGTCAACAAATTCAAAACAATGACAATTTCCAAACCATGATAGACAACTTCAAGACTATAATGCAGGTAAAGCAATCTTAAAAAGAAACCCAGGCATCAGGAGCATCAAACGACGTAATAGTAAGTGCTGACATACAGGCAGGAGTTGCAAATACAACACAGAACGACACTATAATAGTAGAGGACATTATAACAGAAAACGGTAATATGAAATATACTCAGATGGGAAATCGAAACACACCAACAACAGATTCGGTTAATCTACAACAAGGCCTTGGGAGAAGACAAACGAGAGAAGCTAACAGAACATATTTCCAAGCAGTAACTCGTCCCAGGCCACGGTGGACATAATTATGAAAACAACCGAAACACTCGAATAGGAATTAAAAAGATACAGCACTGACAACCAGATATTTTACAATAGAAAAATCTGGTCCAATCTCCAAACTAAGGCAAGCGCTCATTGAAGAATGAGGTGGAGACGGGGAACTAGTTCGCGCATACAATCCGCATGGGGATATACGTGACTACGTGGTGAAAATAGTATGCGTAAAACAAAAGGATAGGATACTCATGGATAAAATGAGCAACCCAATTTTAGAAGAAAAGATTATTCCACCTGACTATAATGCATTGAAACCCAGAGACTGGGACAAAATGCCAACAGACCAACAAGCACAAAAAGAGACGGACCACATCGAAAGAGTAATATATAAATGGATTAATTCCGCAAATAAACCAATTAACATCCACACCCGCCTTTTACATACATAAAAAGTAGAATCAATGAAAAAGGACAAGCAATTGAAACAAGCAAACGCTTTTCCAGACTCGCTATTCACCGAATAACAAGAAAATCTGATATTAACTACAACTACAACAAGAAACGCAGCAAATGGAGACAGAAATATGGACGTGGATATTGAAGATGAAGAAATAAGTGAAAATATATAAATAATAGAAGGAATCTGCAGAATACGCTTTAAAAAAATATTGGATCAAATGGATACCACACAGTCTATGCCTACTGACATCCATTTAAACAAACTACAGAAACGAAGAACTCCAATCGGTTCGGCCCATACAGAAAATTAAAATTAAAAGTTCCTCATGGAATGTGTGCGACTTATCGAACAAAATATACGAACTCTACACTTACATAAACAAAACTAAACGAGATATTTTCGCAATCGTAGAAACGAGAAATTCAGTCGATGAAACAATACAACTAATTTGGCCAAATTAAAAAATAGAAGGGATCCGCAATGGAAAAAACACTGTAGTGCTCCGACGAGAGTGGTAATTGCTATGATATTCGCGCCGGTAGTAGAATACACAGTGACAGACATTTACAACTACATAAATGGGGTACGGGACACCAATGGAAGGGCACGATCAAGTGAAAATATGAACGAGTTAGGTCTAATATAAGCAATCACAGTTCAAGTTGGATTAAAAAAATTAGTAACAGGTTTCTATGTCAGCCCATGCACAGCCCCGCCAGTACTAGAAAATTTTATCAACTACTAAGGACAGATGACGGCACGCAGGAACACGAAACATATCATAATTGGCGGCTTGAACGCACGCCATACGAGATGGGACCACATCGCTAACAGACGCAGAATAAACTAAAACGAACAACCAACTCCCATAGAAAATTATACATTCGAGCCCCAGCAACTCCTACCTTCCACCCAAAAGGTAAGAATCGAAATAGCAATCCCGATTTAATTGTTACTACTGAACAAAACCAAAATGTAGAGGTCTAAAAGGGCCCATAGGACAATTTGTCCAATCATTACCCTATTTCAATCGCATGGGGTCAAGCAGGTCCTAAAAATCATAACATAAGAAGGATATCGAAATCCCTACTTGAGTCAGAGAAATCCAGAGGAATAATTAGGTCAATTTATGACGAAACCCTACCAGTAATGATAAAAACATTATCTGATTGTGAAGCAGTGGCGGTCAATGAAACTTGCAAAACCATAGAAAATTGCATCACTAACCCATGGAAAAGTTAGTGAATCGTAGACCCATAACTCGTCCCCGTTTTTGAAATATTGGACTAAAGATGACATTATAAATAAAACGGAAACTATACAACCGTGCAACGAGAACGAAACGAAGTGAGGACATAACATTATCAAAATAGTATGGTCTTTGCGCAATATCAATCTGGCGCAAATTGGAGGCAAAGTTTAAAGAGGATAACAAAAGAATGATACAACAAAACCCAGAGTCTCATCTATGTAGAGCGATACAGAGAGACAGAATACATAAAGAAAAACACATACGTGAAGCTAACAGAATGGGTAAACAACTGAGTCCAGTCCAATTTACTTCGTTTGTGGTAATTGGCCAGGAGGAGGGGAAAAATTGAAATAAGGAAATTAGTGATTAACTAAACAGACATGATGAGAGAATTAATAATCACATTACAACAGGTAAAAATGGAAAGGCAATAGGATTGGACGGAATACACCTCAAAAATTTGACGGTTAGGACAGACATAAGTGCAGAGTTGTTTGCCACATGGTGGGAAGCGATTGGTAGAACATGACGGATTCCTTCGCGGTGGAGAGAAGGTGTACTAACACCATTACATAGAAAGGGAGATCAAAGTAACCCTTCAAAATATCTCCGCTATGCATTCTGTCACATGTTAGGAAATAAATCGACACCACACTAAAATAACATAATAGAAACGTGTTATACAACAGACGAAGCACAATTCGGCTTCCAAAAAAGTATAAACGTATTACAAGCAGCAGTTGAAGTTGCGGGTACACTAAAAAGGAAAGGAATAGTGACCGCAGTACTAGACCTGAAAAAGGCGTACGACTCAGTGTATAGATACAAGATAATAAAGGATTTATAAGAAAACATGTCACAGGATGAGACAACGGAAAAAAGCTCGCTACTGACACTATTAATGATAGTGACAGCAGGTTATATTACAAATTAAATAGAAACGCCGAAGACAGGTGTGAAGCAGATAGGTCCATCCTCCTTGGCACTAATTAAATTATTTATAAACAAGCTATCTGGAAAACTAAGAGAGGTAATTAGGTTGTCAAATGAAGAGGAAAAATAAAAGTACCCGCCTTCTTAATTGTAGATTATGTGATACTGATTTAGACGTCACCAGAGCAAATGATAGAACTCCCGAATGAATGTACCAGATGGTCGTTAGACATAGGCTTGAAATGGCAATTCAAGAAATGCGTAATTTTGACTGAAATGAAAGGAGCTGCAACTACAGATATGAAATAGAAGGAGGGTTAATCGAGACACAAAACGAGACATATTATTTAGGACTGTGTGGTAATTTATGAGGACATAAAAGAAGTAGAGACTTGAGACAGATACTTAATGAGAACAGTGTTCAAGAAACTAATATGGAATAATGAGAAACTCCCCGATAAACCTATAGATAGGTTATTTTTTCTGCTAAAAATACCTACTTTAGACATGACGATACAAAGAAAAGCCAAAGTATGGGTACAAAAAATGATAATTACAGTCACGGAGACTCCGGACACAAAACAGGTGAGACACGGGCCCAGTTCATTAGAAAGTATTGCAAAATTAGGGGAGAAACATAGACTAAAAATCGCACAGCACCTTAAAAAACTGGGACGAGGAGTTCACTCAAAAGTGGAACAGGATAAATGACATGGTCTCTAGAGTAATTAACACTAATAGGCACAACACGATTAAGAGAAACTCAATAAATATCACAAAAGAAATCGACAACAGGTCTAAATATGATGACGCTGATATCACGGAAGAAATGAAGCGGATAATCTTGAGCTGACATGTGTTCAGATTCCCATTAAAGTTGAAACTGAGAACCCATCATGTGAATACAATTAAACGAATTAGAGAGATGCACACCATACCTGTGAGACAATGACAAGAAACTCTAGAATAATTAAAGGCGATCAAATAGGAGGAAGGGCGAACATAGCAACCCGAAAAAGAGGCAAAAAAATCCATTAATTAGTTAATTTAATTAATTTAATTAACATTTAACCAAGCTATTATGAAATCGAACACTTCCGCCACCAAAATCGCATAACCTTAATGCAGGTCTTTGAGTTGAATTCTACTTATCACTCTTTTTGTAAAACTGTTCTTTTTATTGGTTTGGCCTTTACGCTCATTTACATGTACAATATAAATAGGGAAAACGGACCTTCATTTGATACTCGTTACTCGTCGCATCGAGGACGGTGGCTGAGGCTCAACTCCTCGTTTATTTCTGTATTATCACAGCCAGGATGGTTCACACGTTTGAACCGGTGCCTTGTTTGCTAATCCATACAGTAGGCACTCTATTCGACTTTCCGAGAAGTGATGATAATTGCCGCTTAATCATCACATTCTCCAACACTCCCTATCGACTAGAAGAGAAGTATCAAACTCTTCCTGGCTTCAAAAACCATCTCTTCAGTGGCGATCGTTCATGCTCATCTTGAGCAATCGCACTTATATCTTCGTATCATAATCAATAATTTATGAACAATTGCATCCTTTCATCAAGCTATCGCCAAAAACTTCCCGAGTCTTTAGCATCATTCTTTCAGACTAATACGGTCAGTGAACGAGCGTCCCCCCTTATGCATTCGACCATCTTCGAATCCCTCATCCAGTATGCCATACTGGAACGTAATAATGCACGCAATCATGGCGTGACGCCATCATGGTGTGCATTATTACGTTGGACCGCTTCGTTATTTTTCATTTTCAATACAGATTGGCGATAGTTCTGATAAACAGCACATTTTTTCTCAACAAAATTATTGAGTTCCATTGAAGTAAACTAATTCTCGACGAAACCTCGAACCCTCGAACCGTGCAACCGGATAGCGCGGCCCTCAAAAAGTATCCATATCTCTCACACATATATGAATCACTTCTTACAAAGTTCAACTCTTGCAATCCTTTTCAGTGAAATTCTTCATTATATCGGCCAGTAAACTACATTTTTATCCGCTCTTCAAATCGATTCGAAGCCAGAGGCTTGGTGAGCAAATCATCCAGTTGCCCATCAGTTGGAATGTAGTCAAGTTTTTATTTCCCCAGAGAGAAACTTTTCTCTGAGGTAGTGATACCGAAGACTTATATGCTTGGACGTCAAGAAACGCCCTTCTCTCCTATCCAGTACTATATACGCCTTGATATCTTCGTGGATGACAGTCGCGCTCGTTTGAATATTTCTTATATCACTGAGTAGCAATCTGAACCAGTTGACCATTCGTGTCGCCGATTCAGAAGCAACGTACTATGCCTCAGCCGTGGAGTGCGCAATAATATATTGCTACTTAGAATTCCAATCAACTAGGTGCGATCCCACATACGCCAGAATCCCAGTAGTCGATTTCCTAGACTTAATGTCGTCGGTCCAGCTCGCGTCGACATATACATGAAACTCATACGACGCATCCTTCTTATCATAGAATAACCCACATTCCCTAGTTCCCTTGAGATATCTCACAATGCCTTTCAGTACGTGCCAGTGTGATTCACCTGTGTTGGAGGCAAATCGTGCTAATTCCGATACTTCTAAAGCACTGTCCGGGTGCGTGTACATACTGAGGTACAATAGACATCCAATTAGCTCTGGGTACGGTGCGTTGGTCTTGGGATCAGAGTCATCTGGATAGACCAGCTTCTTAAAATCCGTCTCCTTGGACAGTGGCACTGACTTGATTATTGATTGGTTCATGTTGAACCTATCAATTATGCTGTCTATGTACCTCTTCTGTGTGATGTAGATTCCATCCTCTCGATCGACGACATTCGTCCCCAGAAACCACCTGACCAGACCAATATCTGTCATTTTAAAACGCTCTTTTAAAACCCATTTTGCTTTGTAAAGCGTATTATCATCTGATGTCATTGTTAAAATGTCTTCGACTTATATTGGGATGACAAGGTCCAGTATACCATTATTTCAGTGCGTGTACAGGCACCTCTCTGCATTGGTCGTTGTCATTCCCGCCTTTTCTACCACAAATCTATCCAACAACTGGTTCCACATTCCAGAGACCTGGTTTAGTCCATAAAGCTCCTTTAACAGCACGAGCAATTTGCTTTTTGGAACAAAATGCTCTAATCCAGGTGTTGGTAGGGCATACACTACATCGTCCAGCACAGCATTCAGAAACGCCGAGCTTACATCCATTTGGTTTATCTTCATCTTGAGTTTTACCGCCAATGACAGCAACATCCTTAAAGTAGACAATCGCGATACAGGAGCATGAGTTTGATCGTAATCCACGCCATGCGCTTGCATGTAGCCCTTCACGACCCACCTGGCCTTGTAATTGAAAACTTATCTTTTCTCATTTCCCTTAATTTTAAAGATTCACTCTGTGGAGATGTGCTTGCGCCTATCTGGCGTATTCACTAATTTTTAAACATTCAATCCCTTCATTAAATCCAGCTCATGGTTGCAAGCGTTCCGACAATGTGTTGAATGTTCCCTCATCGTCATGGCTTCTCTGAATGTATTAGGGGTTTGAATGTCATCGGTCAATGAATTGGCGCATGTCTCTGCTTCGTCTAGTGTGACTTTAATGGGATCATCATTTTTGGCGGCTTTATTTCCGAGCTCCCGCTCGAAAAGTTCCTGCTCGAATGTTAACCCTTCCTTTGCGTTCACATCAATAATTGTCACATAATTATGTGACTCAAGGACTGTAGCCGTGTCGTAAATGTTCATCATTCCTTCTTTTTCATCGACATTGCTGACATCACCTTTCATATTTTCATCACTTCCCTCCTTGTCAGTGACAGTCTTATCCTTTGTCGCAATGACTTTCTTGATTGGACCGATTTTCACTTTGTTTTTAGACCCCGGTGGTCTGCCACGCCATACATTCGTTGTTTTAGGCGGAGGCACCGTCGGTTCGGTTTGTTTTCCCATGATAACTTATGTGTCATTTTCTGCACTTGGCATTTTAGACGCGTCTGCGATCACCCGACTCTCTGAGCGTTCGTGATCGTGATTGACCTCACAGTTGATATTGCCATCTAAATTCTCCGTTTCCTTTACCTTTGTCTTTGCGACTCTCTTGGTCGTTTTTAGTGCCCTCCTTCCAGGATTGTCCGCAGGAATTGATTTGAATTGTGAATTACTGAGTTACTTGGAAGGGTTGGCTGTCTGTTGGATGCCACCCTTCGTGTCATTGATGAACAGTCTTTCGTCTGGTTCCTCTATGAAAGTTACATCTCGAGCATGTACAGTGCTCTTGGTGGCATTACAGTAGACTTTGTACCACATCAGTCTTTTGCTTACACCCACTAAAATACCTCTCGCCGCGGTGACGTTAAGTTTCGTCCTATTCTCCAGTGGAATATAAATAAGGTCGGTGCAACCGAATGGCTTAAAAACTTTTAAGTCAGCTACTTTGTTAAAGAATCTTCCATAAGGCTTTTCCTTGTTGTCGAATGTGCTGATCGTGCACCTATTTCTTATTGTCGTAGCGTATAACACCGCGTGGCCCCGCCACTTTTTTGTTAATCCGCTGTTAATTAACATGTATTTTTCCATTTCTACTAAAGTCCTGTTCATGCCTTCGGCTACATTCATCTGGGCATGCACCGCCCTACCTGTTGGTGTGTACATAATTCCGTTGGTTTTCAGATAATCTTGAATCTCCTTTGAGGAATATTCTTTTCCCTACTCTGTCCGGAATTTTTTCATGCCATATCCTTTGTTGTCCATGAATTCCTTAAATCGTTCAATGCTTCTCATTGTCTGCGATTTTTTCTGCATTAGAAACGTGACCGTCAGATGACAAAAGTCGTCGAAGTACGTTTGAAAGTATAAATCGCTTTTCACGTCTGGTATGGGGAACTGACTGCACGTGTCTGAGTAAATTAGCTCACCGGGTGCGGTCGTTCTTATTTTTGTGCTCTTGTGTCTTTTGCTATGATTTAACGTATGTGACTTCCCCAGTGCGCATATCACACATCGTAATAGAAGTTTGAGGTGTTTGGTTTGTATGGGTATGCTTCCTATTCTGGTAAGGTTTTTGATGCCGGTTGATGCTAAATTCCCCGATCGTCTGTGCCAATCTCTCTTTGAATTGCTCTTCTCTTCATTGTTGTATTTATCCTCATCTTCTTCCTACTCGGTGGAAGAGATATCACTATCGTTGTCATCATGACCCTGCCTCATGGAATAAACAGAGTCCCTTTTCGTTTTTAAAGGAATGCGGTAGAGGTTGTCTTCACCTCTCTTTCCCACCGCGATCGTCTTATTCCACTTTTTGACGATGATATTGTCATTTTTAAATGTGGTGCCTATGCATTTTCTTCTCATCATTTGACCAATGGAGAGCAAGCTTCTTCCCATATCAGGGACTAGCTTCACTTCTCCATAATGGTGGTTTGTTCCTTTTGCACTTATTTGTAGATTCTCACTTCCTGCAGTGCCCACAGTCCCTGCATGTTTGCTTCAATTCTCATGTAGTCTAGTTGCATCATTGGTGAAACGGTACGTTGCACCGGAGTCAAGTATCCATTGTTATGTCTCGTTGTTTGATTCATTTGTCTCGTTAGTGCATGTGAATGCAAAATCCACCTTCTCAACCTCCTTACTTGTTTCCTCTTGGGCAACATTTGCAGATTCGGCCTGTTGTTTCCTAGGCTCCCTTTTAGCTTGCTCCTACATTCGTTCATTCTATGTCCGATTTCAAGGAACCAGTGGCAGCGGCCCGTGAATTAGGTTGAACGATTGGTGCTCGATTCTCCTTTGTTGAGTGCCGTGCCAATATTTACCTCCTTTCTCTGTTTCTACAATGCAATGTTGGGATATCCAATGTCTTCCCTCGCCAATTTTTGCAACTTCATGACCAGTTCTAAATATGGAAGTTCATCCAAAGAGACGTTGGTTATGCGTACAATTGGCTTGTATACATCCAGGAGTCCTCTGGTCATAATTCCCCATTTGTGTTTCTCTGACACCTTGTAATCCATTCTATCCAACCTTACAATCAGTTCCTGTATGCGTCCTTGATTTGAGATCAAGCTCTCAGTTGTTAGCATCTTAATGTTTATTACTTGCTGATATACTTCGCGGAGGGTGTGGGTGTTCTTGGATCTACACTGGGTGAGAAGTTCTTTCCACAAACTTTCTTCATCGCTATTTGCTTTGATTGCGCTAATTGATCGGGCAGTGTGGGGTTCGAGGCATAGAATGAGATATCTTATTGCTAAGATCCTTTCGTCGATCGCTGCATCTTCTGCATCTTGTTTTTGCTGATCCGTTGTATCAGCCCCAATATGTTTTTCTTTCCTTTTGATTATGTTTGCTACCTTTTTCGATTCGTCGTCGTAGGGAAGTGCTGGTGCAGTTTCTTCTCTACCATCTCGTTGTAGAACTGACAGACCCACAGATTGAAATCTTGTCCTAGCTCGAAACGTTTGAGTCCCCGCAAGCATGATATGGCGTCCTTTGATTCGTCGCTCATTGTTAGAGAAATAAAGAAAAGAATAAGATTGGCTTATCTTGTGTTGTTAGATGTTCGTCGTTAGTCGGTGTGATTCCTCCAGACTTTTAATCAGTTTAATTCTACTTATCACTCTTTTTGTAACACTGTTCTTTTTATTGGTTTGGCCTTTACGCTCATTTACATGTACGTATAAATAGGGAGAACGGACCTTCATTTGATACTCGTTACTCGTCGCATCGAGGACGGCGGCGGAGGCTCAACTCCACGTGCATTTCTGTATTATCACAGCCAGGATGATTCACACGTTTGAACCAGTTCCTTGCTTGCTAATCCATACAGTAGTCACTCAACTCTACTTTCCAAGAAGTGATGATAATTGCCGCTCAATTATCACATTCTTCAACACTTTGGTCTGTTTTTATCCCTAAAGTAAAGAAATAATTTCCACCAGTTAAATTATTTTATTTTTCATAGAAATAGATTAACTTCGAAATTAATTGGTGTTAATCTAATTGGTGTTTTCTGCTTTTTTTGGACTGTAAAATTAGTCTCACTGAGATAATTTTACCAGCCAGTGTACAGTATCGTCATCATTCAGTGTCAACACTATTCGACAAGTGGTTGTATACTATACAGGCGCTGGTCGTCATTGCCTGGTCTACACCCAGTTCTCAATTACCCGTATAGTTCTACAGCTAGGTCTAGTTTTGATATTCTAAAACAGAAGCTAGTTCGGAAGAGTACTCCCACATCACGAGATGAAGGTCAGTATTCATCTCAGAAAATGACGAAACAGGAGAAAACTTTCCTGGCTTCTTCCAAGACTCTGCAAATATGGCAGATTCTGGGAGCTGCATTGGCAGTTGCTACTTTATCAGCATCATATACAAGAGTCCTTCAATGTTTCAACATCACATTCAAAGACCTCAACATATCACCTCTATTTCTCAATGGTTCCAGTTACCTTCAAATGATTGTTGGCGTTTCAGGTGTTGAAGGTGGTAACCGAAGAAACTCAACTGTTGCAACATGATTTATTTCGACACTAACAAAATGTAATGCATCCTTACATTTCATGCTTTAAGTATGGTCTCAACACCTACAAAACACACAGAGAGTAATGAAAGACCATTCCATCCGCTGGTGCCAAAATTGGGGTTTGCGTTCAGAATATGACGAAGGAATGGCCCTTATTACATAATAAATGTGGTTTCCTATCCTTGTATTTGGCAATATGCCCTTACATCTACTGCAATGTAAATATTTGTCAATATTTATGCCTGGTGGACCGTTCGAAACAAGGTTTCGCAACTCTTCAGCAACGCAAAACAATTCTTGTTCATCAAGTTCCCTATTTCAGGTGCAATAATATCTATCCAGCCGCATGGTCCATATTCGAGGAAGATGATGACTCCCTGAGATAAATATCTGGTTCATTTCTATCCTCATTATCTGACATATTACTGAACTATATTTTCTATGAACTATATGACGAAGCATTGATGAAATGGGAACCTTTCCATTAATACCTCTTAACTGCCACCAATTCACTTGATAGTAAGAATACAACGTTCACCAAAGCATTGAATACTCCGGAAGTCACCAGTTCTCTATATCTCCCCATCTGTTTTAATTCACTTCCTGATGCAGTGCTGTATTTAATTTCTTTGGCGATCAAATCAAATTCACCAGCTTTTATTTATCTCACCATAGTAGATGATACTGATGAAAACAATGATACTGATAAAGGAGAGAAAAAGAATAGTGATTACAGCGATTCAAACTTCGAGTATTCGCTACAGGGGAAGAAATCAGCGACAAAAAACAGTTCAAAAAGGTACATTCAGAACCTCACACATCATCTACAAGATCGGAAGGTATGAGGGGACGTACATCAAGTATGCAACAGTTTCCCCACATCACGTAAAATGAGGAAGTCTGCCCAGCCTGGCAAAAATACCAATGTAACATCATCAACAACACACAGACCAACATTTATATTAATAAATAACTTGACATATCTCCCGTATTCGATACATTTACGGTCGTTTTTTCTTTAGATTTAGGAAGAGCTAGTGTAGATGCAATGGAAAAGTCTCAAACCAATATAATTACCGTCAATATTTACGATGTACCGTTCGACAGTTTATTGTAATCTCATGCCACATAAGTCGGAGTCACTCTTGATGGTAAATCTAATGTGCTATCAAGGTCTCTTCCGTATAATTCTAGAAGAGCACGAGGTCAGAATAATTCCTAATAGGACTGTTTCGACGCTAATTACATGAAATAAATGGTTACATTGTTGAAATATGTCATGGCTTCCAGTGCCCATGAACATATGTTTTGCATCTTTCTAAATTTTCATCATTGGTGTAAATTCCTGCAGGTGGAAGAAGAGAGCGATGATGACGATGATGATAACAGTCCAGATGACAACGGAAATTTACAATGACAGCGATTATGGTGATGATGATGACGCTGATGATGATGAAGATGGGAAATGGAAATAAAAGAAGGAAGTCTAAAAAGGAAACCATTAACACATCGCACTACAAGATGCTTTCAGTATAAATACTGCCTTTAACGTACTTTAAAGCGCTTGGGACGTAAAACTGTGACTCGCGAATTAGAAGGACCACACATACTTCGATGATAGAGGATGCAATTCACATCTGGAAAAGGTACTTGATGTTATAAGTTTCATGAACAAGACCGATTACCGTAATGTTGGAGAGACCCAAATTGAACACCCGAGGTGGACAAATTTTATGAACAACAAACGACGTCTATTCCATACGGAGGTTAAATACAGGGCACCGGATACAAAACAGATTTCAAGAGGAAGACGACGGATCGTTAGACCGGAGCAGAAAAATATGTCATTGGTGATAGATTTTGTCACTAATGTTTCGAAGCCCGGATATCTCGTGCACGAAATATCCTTACTGAAAAGTCAGACTTGACAGGGTATGGGACTGTTTTTGTGGCTGCGAAGGCCTTCGTGACAACAATGGATGCAATAAATTCAAAGAAGACAAAGGATGTATGGTTCATACCTCCAGGGCTTCCACCAGTTCATACAATTCCCGAATTCCTTTTGCACTACATGGATCCAATCAATAACGACTACATCATATTCAAAAGGTGCAAGGAGATTCCAATGTCGAGATGGGCATGTAAGTATGTTTCGATGCTTCATCCTTGTCGAGTATGTTGTCCAAATCTGTCAAACAAAGTCAAAATAAAAACAAAAGTGATGGTTCTACAAAAGTCTCGTTAACCAAATAGAAGATAATTGTATTCAAATCTAAAGTGCAAAATGTTACTGACTTCCCAGTGCAATTATGTACCTTCACAGATGGAAGGTAGGAGGTATAGTTAGTATCCTAACGAATCCCTAGTTTCAGCCCGTTAAATCAATCGTTAAATTTCCCTGTGCTGTACGCGTTGATTATTAATCAACCGTAGTCGTGATTAGAGCTTGTTTCTTTTTACCTAGGTCTGAATATGTTCCGATTAATTCAAGTTGGTTATGCTGTTGTTTGTTAAATAATGTCTTCCGTCTTTCATTATTTCTTCCTCATCCAGGTTCGGTATGGTATGAGTACTGGAATGTTGATTAATTCCAATCAGTATAAAATTTAAAGACACGTGTAATAGAAACATACTGATAGTAAATTTGAAATGTTAAAATAGAAACCGTATTTTTCCAAAACAAGTGCATCAGAAAGAGTGACACTCGTTACTTGACTAACAGATCACTATTATTCAGGTACACAGTGTACTATAAATGTTGTGATTTATCATAACCACCTATCCCTGATACACCTACCCTTTTTGTTGCTCCTTTTAATTCGCATTGTATGTCATCACATTTTCCAACTTGAACCGAACATCATCAAGTAGACTCATACTTCTACCCGTCTCGCCTCAATATTTATCTACTATTAACCGTTCGCATCACCACTTTCGGTCTGCGCTTCTCGATAAACGCATGCGTTTTCCGCTTTTGGCGCGACCCATGGTCGTTCTTTTCCCATTTTTCTAACCTGGTCCCCTTTTCTCCCCTTCCTCATTTATGTACCCCTATCATCCATCCATTCCTCCCTCTCATATCGCACGAACGTTAGTTCCCGATGTTTTAATCGACAATTCTTTAGATTCGAGGGGAATTCTTGTTTGAGAGGCGGGATTTCTTTGCGTATCCATTCACCCTTCATGAATTAAACATCCCACGGTCGTTATGGGAGTTTTTACGGAAATCAGTGTTGGTCCCAATCATTCTATTGATTTTCACTATGGTACATTAGTTTACATGTACTTGTTTGAGCAATGGTAAATAACAAGAACATACGGTGAAGGCCGAGTAGGCCGGGTAGTACTCGAGATCACTATCGACACTTTCAACACATGGGAGGTAGAGATTGATGGAATGGTGGCAGACATAAATGGTAACAAACATAATGTTTGGGTTGTTCCAGGTTATTTCTGCGTCATGCGATACATATACGACAGTAGCTATCTACTTAGTGATACATAAATTCAGGATGCGAAGAATGGCGAGATATATCAAGGAATATCTAATGTGTCATTGAAAATAAACAAAATGCCTGCAACGTCGTTAGAATATTCTATCTATAAGTTTCTAGCTATTGTTCCAAAAAGGAACATCGCTAATGGTGAAGTTCAAAGGATGCAAACTGTGACCTGGTTTGTGCAATTTAGACTTTATCGTTTTTAACTTAGTCAAATAGTATACTATATCATATGGGTAAGTCGTACATTCTAAGTCATACCTGTTTGCTGTTTGATAAACTTAATTAAAGTTAAATTTTTTTTATTTTGTAGAAAAGTCTTTGTTTTATTATATTTCAATGTTGCTTTCCTTTCGTCTCCATTTCCTCAAAACATTAATTTAATTTCAATTACTTAAACCCATACGGTTCAAACTTTCGATAGAATGCAGTTTGTTGGCACAAACTGCACAGTACGTAGTTCTGTACGGATTTCCTGTACCCATCTGCAATAAAGCACAATTTATGCACATTCTGGGGAGCAACTCGTTTTTGGACACGTGTATTTTTTGTGACTTTTGCCATTTTTTCTCTTTTGTGTAAGACCACATGTTAGGGTGGCCTCTCACAATCGCCACGTGTATTCCAGACATTGTTGCTCATTACACTGTACCGATGGCTCCCAATCTGCTACCCTTTACTGTATACTCCCCCTCCTGCCGCTCGGCAGCAGGTGGAGCCTACTTAAGAGGTTTTTGCGTGTGCCTTTCTTGAATTCTAATAAAGACAAGCGTGTTCAGGCCTCAATAACCCCCAAAGCTTGACTTTAACTAATCTTTGTATCAACTTTGGCATCGTTCTTCGACCGTCTACGCAAACATCAAGCTTCAAACCGCACCTTACGCGTGCGCTAGCTTGACAAATTTCACTTTAGTCGTGCTGTACGTTCCGGTAGTACCGTTGACCAACCGATTACCCACCGTGGGATCATTATTCAACCACCTCATACCACTGCGGACAGTGCGCGTCGCGACCTCCTACCGACTCTTGTTGTCGATTCAACTCATCGACAGGATCATTCTCCGGGAAGTCTTCAAACCACCTATAATTCTCGCCGTCTCTTTTTTTCTCCCTTTTTCTTGGTGGAGTGCACCCTGCCCTACTACACCGGTTACGTGATTTAGTGTCACTCACACTATTACCGTAGTCCATTTTTTGCCAATTACATGAATTAGTGTCAGTGACATTAATTATATGACTGACACTAATACCGGTTTTTAGACAAATAGTGTCAGTGTCACTATTCTGGTTTAAATTCATTAGAAATGAAATTATTGTTCGTTACGATTGTATGTTTCAAAATGTAGCCATTTTTATGTTGATAAACATGAATTTGATGTGATAATCACGTTTGATGTTGATTCAACATCAAAAGAGATTACCATGATGTTTGAGATGATGTTCAGATGATGTTCAGTTGCATAATATAATAACATTTGATTAATTCCAGTAATTTCTTTAAAGGGTGTCCATGATGTTGAATCAACATCAACATCATGTTTACCACAACATTGTTGATGTAGCCGTTTCGTTTCGACTTCAGTGATTGATGTAGCCTTTTGATGTCTTCATTGATGGTTGATGATGGTGCTTCGATATTGCATAAATTGTCGTTGTGACCACATATGTTTTCTTGTTTCGTGCAACATTAAAGATCATTACCAGATGTTCTATTCTCTTTCTACCCAAAAATTTCGTCTGTATCCCCTTCTCCATATGTATTGGACGTGTAGCCCAACATTGTCAACGAAGGCAACAAATTAATGCTTCTCCATAACAAAGCGAAGGCACAAAGCAAACAAAAGCCGAATCAACAAGCAACCAAACAAAAAACAACTATAAATCAATCTCAGAATCAAACATGGCACGTACTAAAAAGAACAGAACTCGACAATTCTTGACAATCGCTCAGAGAGCAAGAATATTGGGATAGATGATTGAAACATCAAAAGAAGAAGGAGAAAAATATTTTGCTATTAAAGCAGTGAAACAATTTCCAGCATTATTTCGCACCTCTCGAAATGCAGATATTACTCGAGAAATGCGTCTTTGGAAACAACCTTCTTCATTCCAGGACGATGCTGGAAATATTGTGCAACGTGGCGTTACGTCTTGCATAAGAAGAAACATAAGTATTGTAATTAAACAAGTAAGACTAAAGGAGAAAACTGGGATAAGTCGCAAGCGTCAGCAATTGGTGGAGCTACTTCATAATAATTTGCGGTCCAAGTTCGACAGGTTAAGAAAACTTGGGGTTAAATTTTCACTTTTGACGCTTCGTATCCTTGTACTGCATCTTTTGGATGAAAGTAAGAATGTAATATACGGTTGGTATCTGCTGGAACCCTTTTCTGGTATATTTCAAGAAGAGAAAATTGACTTGAGATTTCGTTTATTCTAAATCTTTCACGGAACGATTTAGAATTGTTAGTCGATCCCAATGTGGAAAACTAAGAATGAGTCCAGCAAAAGAACTTCAATTAGAAAAGTAAGTAGCGTGGGTACTAGGACATTTTAAGACTGTTTTATTGACTGGAAAAGTGGAAGAACTGGATATGTGGAATTCTCATGAAACACACATTATTTTTAATGAGGATAACAAGAAGACTCTTGGGTTTTCTGTTGACGTCAAGGTTCGATATACGGATGTTACTTCTGGAGGAGAATGAATGACCATAGTTATTCGATTAAGTGGGGGAACTAATGCTCTTGTTGAAGCACCAATTATGATATTTAGAAACAAAGAACGTACTTATCCTATCAGAGGTGTAGCTGACAACATACCGGGAGTTGCATATAAGGCTCGACCCAAAGGATGGATGGATTGTATAAATATGAAGGAGTGGTTATCAGAATCACGCGCTTTTGAAACCGCTCCCTAACAATCGTTTAAGAGAAATGTGGGTTGATAATTGCAGCGGGTATAATTTAAATGAGGGAATTGTAAGTGCTGCGGAGAAATTACGAACGACTATTCGGTTCTTCCCACCTAATGTAACTCATCTAATACAACTGTGCGATTCGTTTGTCATCCAGAAGTTGAAGGATTCATGGAGACGCCGCTGGGAAAAATATAAATTATCATTGATCCAGAATGGAGCATGGACTGAAGGTGGTCGACTTCCAAATCCAGGAAAGCCTTATTTCCTTCGATTAGCCGCCGCCTCTGTTGCAGATGTCAATTCCCAGCGTGACCTAAACGGATGTACATAGGCACGGAAGGCCATGATTCAATGTGGCATGGCATTGAATACAAATGGACGTTGGGAAGAGCAGCAATTAAAACCGGAGCTGCAAAACATTATCATAAAGAATCGATCTGAATTTGAAAATCCAGGTGATTCTTACGACACTTAAAGAAAGGCATTCTTGAGTATTTCTATTGGCCCAGTTTTATTTACTGCCACTAATTAACTTTCGTCTCGAAACGCTGTTACATGAATTAATGTCACTGACACTAATTTCCCACTGACACTATTCAAGTTATGACACTAATTCACGTACCCGGTGTAGTATTGAGGGCTACTAGCCTCTACGGATTACTTCGTGTTTTCTGAGTTTCTCATTTTGTAGTACTGTATAGGCGCATGTGGTATCTACATGCCATGTAGACGTGGCTATACTACAGCCTCAAAACCCTACCGGCGGTAGTTTTTCGAGGCTGTATCCCAATTGATTGTATAGCTGACAATAGGAGGGTCATAATAATATCCATACGAACAAATAATATTTGACATATTATTATGTCACATATTATTTGTTCGTATGGAACTAGTGTATTGAGAGGGGTAGGAGAGTTATAGAAGCAGATATGCTCGTCTCGTCTTGAGGACGGGTTTTTGGTTTTTGGTTTTTGGTTCTAGTTCATTTATATTGTGATTTCCTGTATTTCTTGCTTTAATCGTGCCGTACGCTTTTCCGCATTCTCCTCTTTTGACTGTTTGTAGTCGAAGTACGGAGATAGAGAAGGCCTTAGTATATTTTATACTGGAGCCACTACCAACTTTGGTTGAACTGTCAGATGACTGCCTATTGCGGAGTACGCTGATTGGGTGCATTCAGGAACTCGGAAAGCTAAATTGCCAGAAAGTAGCAAAAGAAAAATGTCGTGCTACAGGAACTACTCAGCAGTGCTAAACATCTGTAATGATGCTTACAGTACCGGTGTCGGAGTGCCTTAACACATTAACCGT
>JAULBU010012724.1:0-22727 GCA_032358235.1 Odonthalia washingtoniensis | reverse complement strand
GGGAGGTGTTCGATTGGTTCCCAAGTGTCATCCTTGTCTGCGTACCCCTACCAGCGAATACAGTATAGTGTCTGTCCCATATTTTCGTGGTTGTGTTCTTGATCATCATTCTTCCCGTGATCAACTATCTTATCAATCACGTATTGTTGGTTCTTTGGTTGTTGTTGTTCCACATCCATGTTCGTTTTGGTTGTATCGTTTTCCGCGGTTTCTTGTGTTGTCTGTTATTTTCTGTTTAGGTATCGTTCGTCCTCGACTTGTGTCGAGTTGTTTTCATCGCTTAGCACAGTTCCTGTGGGTTGGGTTTTAACTTCATCTCTAACTTGATCTTCACCCACCGGTGTGTCGGTGTTAATTTTTCCACCTTCTACCGGGAAGGTATTCGGAATTAACTCCTCGTCCGTCAGTGGTCACAACATTCTGAATCTCCTCGATAGTTCGTGGTTCCAGTTCAAGTACTACTCGCGACTGCAGGACTCTTTTAACCGACTTGTCGGTCGTTCAATTACTACTGTATTCTTAAGTGTGCTGCTCACCTTGTTTGGTCCTCCTACAACTGCGGCCAAGTTGTGCTAGTGTTCCCGTTCGTTCCATCTTTCAACGCGGAGGTAAACCCAATCTTCTGGTACGATCCTCTCTCCCTGCCGCCTCAGTCTGATTCCGTAATTTCTTTTATAACGGGCTTGTGCCTGGTCCAGTCTTCCTTTCTTTTTTCAAAGGGCTGCCTCTAACCATGATTTAAATCTATTCCTGGCCTCCTTTGGAGTTGTCAATCTTTCTCTCTGTGATTTTAAAGCCAACTCTGATGGCGGTCGAGATAGCACAAGTTCAAATGGTGACAACGCTGTTGAGCTATGTGCTTGGAAGTTGTACGCGTATGTTAGCGCGCTGGTATAAAGATCCCAATCCTTGGATTGATCACCCAAGTAACTTTGTATCGCGGACTTAATAGTCCGGTTGTATCTCTCGACTTGTCCGTTCGTATGGGCGTGGTATGTTGTAGTGAAGGCGTTATGGGAGTTCAGGTCCCGGCATACGTCCTGGAAGAATTTGACTGTGAAAA
Organism: Odonthalia washingtoniensis; assembly: GCA_032358235.1. Lineage (NCBI taxonomy): Eukaryota > Rhodophyta > Florideophyceae > Ceramiales > Rhodomelaceae > Odonthalia > Odonthalia washingtoniensis. The sequence goes on along the minus strand of JAULBU010012724.1, from coordinate 21,664 downwards.
ATGCTTCGTTGTCGGAGATGAGTTCTTCTGACGCTCCATAGTTGAGAACCATTTCATTAACGAAGTGTTTAGCCACTTCGGATGCTGATAAACACTTCATGGATATGGCTTTTTTTCAGCTTTTTGAAGCGATCGAATATCACCAGTATGTACTGATTATCGCGTACTGTTTTGATTAGTTAACCCAAGACGTGAATGGAGACTGATTTGAGAGGTGCCGTTGTCGGAAACAATTGGAGTTCCGTTGCTTTCTTACGCAATTTAATGCGGTTGCGGGCGTAAGTTAATCATCGCCGCGCTATGGCGTAACAGTCGACTGCACATGCAGGTCAATACATTTGGCGTCGTATGGTTTCATACAACTTTCTTCCCCCTGCGTGACTGCCGATCCTGACGAAATGATGGATGTGCAGTACTCTTGCTTTCAGCGCATGAGGTATGACTATTTGAGGTCCAATTTCAGCTTTGCGGATGATTATTCCGTTGTCGATGAATCCGAAGGTGAGCATCACCCCCTCTTGAAGTTTTTTGCGAATGGTTTGGCAAAAGGGTTCTTGTTGCGGTGTGATTATCAGATCGTCTGTGGTGATTTGTTGAAATAGCGGGTCCGACTGTGTCGGGTCTGGCAGGGTTGCGAACAACGCGTCGGCTGAGAAATCTTCTAAGTCGTTAGAGTCCAAGTAATTTGTTTCATCTTCAGGTACATCTGTGTTCATGGCATTTACGGACAGTAACATAGTCTCCTGGTTTGCTTCGTCGTTGTCCTGAATGATAAAAGTCGGAAGGTCTTCTTCGTCGGTTGACGTGGTCTCTACAGTTGTGCGTAAACATGACAGTGCATCAGCCTTTGTGTTGGATTTTCCCGTTTCCTATTGGATGTTGAAGTCGAATCCCGCTAGGCGCAATCGCCAGCGTACAAGTCGGCCTGATGGATCATTGATTGTAAGTAACCAGCCAAGCGCTACATGCTCTGTATACACAACCAAAATTCCCGTAGGTAAGGTGGGGGCGGAGTATCTTTAAGGCCCATATGACAGCGAGGAATTCTCGTTCGGTTGCAGAGTACTCCTTTTCGGCTGGATTAAGAGAACAGGATCAGTACCCTATAGGTTTTCGGTTCCCATCTGGATGGGTTTTGGAGAGTGGGCAGCCCACTTGGTAGTTGCTTTCGTCCCTGTCTACCAAATATGGTAGGTTGAGTTTAGGTAACGCCAATATTGGCGGTGTGTAGACAGGCTCTATGAGAGAGTGAAGTGATTGAAGCTGATACTCGTTCAAGTTGAACCAGTCTGGGTTGTTCTTCTTCAACAGCTCGTTGAGTTTCGATGCCGTGTTTTTGAAGCTTGGTATGAACCGTCTGTAAACATTGCAAAGTCTCAATAACTACCACAATTACGTCTTTGACGTTGGCGACATGGATTGCCGGAGTGACTCCGTGTTTGTTCGGTCTATTTCCAGCTCTCCTAGATTGATTAAATGGCCGAGGCACTCGACAGTACTCGCGAGGAGGTGGCATTTCATAATTTTTAAGGTAATTCCGGCTGCCCCGAGGCAAGTTAGATTGTCGTCCACATATTTGATGTGTTCGTCGATCGTCTTGGAGTGGATGATTACGTCGTTCAAGTAGATAAGACAAGTTTTCCACTAAAACTTGGTAAAGATGAGGTCCAATGCACGTTGAAACGTCGCGGGTGCGTTTGTGAGCCCGAATGGAATTCGGTTGTATTGGTATGTTCCCTCATAGAAACGAATGCGGTTTTATGCATATCCTCTGGTCTGATTGGGACTTTCCGATAGCCAAATCATGCGTCCAAGGTTGTGAATATCTTGGCATCCCCAGGTGAGTCGATAAACTCATCCATACGGGGAAGTGGGTAACTGTCCTTCACAGAAGCTTGGTTTAGCATCCGGTAGTCGATAAAAAATCTAAGTTTACCATCTTTTTACGTGCTAAGAGGACTGGCGCTGCCCATTTTGACAGGTGGGTTCGATACCTCTAGCCTTGAGCTGCTTGGTCACCTTGAATTGTTCGAGTTCTCTTCTATTGGGGCTCGCTCGATACGGCGATGATTTGGACGGTCATGTGCAGGGTGTGAGATCAATTACGTGCTGTGTGACGTTGATGTTTCCCAACTTGCAGAGCCACATTGGCTCATGTTTCTTCAACATGGTCCTGATGTTATGGTGGTGCTCCTCGGGTACTCCGAGCGGTATGTCTTCCACCTTTGTTGGCGTTTCGTCTTGTTCCATATGCGACTCTCGAAGGTCTGAGAGATGTTTGTTGATCAACACAGGGTCTGTGGCGGATTACTGACACTTTAGAAACATGGAACATGGTTGTCTGGATGATCCTAACTCGGGAACAAGGTCGAGCATTTGCGCGTGCGAAATATTCGACTCGACAAGCAAGGCTGGGTGCGGGTTTGCTTTGGAAATGTGTTGATTTAGAAGGAGAGTCTTTGGATGTTCTCCAAAGTTGGCGACTAATATCCGGAATGAGTTATCATCCGTTAAATCAGCAACTCATGCGCCGGTAAGACAGAAGTTATTGTCATACAAGAGTGTTGTTGGTTCAACAAGGATTAGTCCTTAGCGTGCTGTCTCGATTTGTATCGAGGTTTATGTCTCCATTCATATAACCGTCTGTTCTGCCACGTATATTTTTGGTGAAGTCCTCCTCTTTGCGGGTATGCATTCCTGCTCTTCACGCAGCGGTAAAGTGTCCAAGAGTCTTTGGTTTGGTTTTCTAACGATGGGTACTGTTGTCCCATCTTCTAGTTCATCTAATCGCCTGCGCGGGCGGATCTCTTCGACATGCTTGTCGCAGAAATCGTAACCGAAGATGACGGACGTTGCGAGCCGGTCAGCCACGAAAAATGTCAGCATATCCGACTGGGAGCCAAGTTGCGCTGCCAGCGTTATCATCCTTGCCATAGTGATATGTCTATTGTTTGCGTCTCGTAAGTTTATTGACCCGTTTAGTGGCTTGATGACTTTCTCCAACCCATACGATAAGTCAGAGCGTCGTATTAAACTGGATGCGCCACCGGTATCCAGGACTGCGGCGAACCATTTCGTCGAACATAATGATAGGTCAATGTTGTCGTAGACTTGATAATTGTGTCGAGCTTGTAGGAATACCGCACCATGTGCGTCTGGGCATTTCAATTTCCGCCATGAGCGTTGGAGGAAACCGAAAATATCCTTTGGTGTTGATGGGGCGATGCCGTCGGGGGTTAAATCACGGGGACTTTGTGAAAGATTCTGTGGGCGACTCAATATTTTCTTTACTGAAAAAACTTCGGTAAGCTCCCGAGTCAGTTTCTCTGGGTCTGATTATTGTTTGGGGTGTTGTTGTTCTTCCTCATCTCAAATTATTGTTTTTCGGGCATGCGACTGCGAAATGCGTCATACGGTACGATGTTGATGGAACCATGGACTTGTTTGGTGGCGACGACTTCTCGTAGATGGTGATAACTTTCTCCATATTGGAGTAATGAAACGGGAACTTCGGGGAGATGTGCTCTAGTTCATAAAATTGGTGACAAATCAATGGCTGATGTGTCTGGTTGCTGCGGGTATTGTAACTCCATCACACTCGATTCGATTTCGTAGCACATCCACAAAAAGTGATGTATTCCGGTCTCACCGCGATGTTTGCCTACAGGTTCAATTCCTGGTTACTTTCCCCTCCCAACAAAGTGGACGGAAAATCATTGGTGTCGAACGACTCTTCGGGAGTCGTCATGTTGTACTCGGCTTAGGCCGATTGATGGTCAGTTGAATCTTCCGCGAAATGTACTTCTAGTATGGCTTTAGATCTTCGGGTGGGTACTGGTAAGGTTCGCGTTCCCACGCGTTGGACTCTATACGCGTCGACCTGCTCTTGCGCGAACTGGAAGAGACGATCGGACGTTAATTCGTTCCGGGACGCGCTTTCCCGGAATCGTGCGACGATTGTTCGAGTCGTTGGTGCTAATCCGTCCACGAAGAACGTCATTTCATCGAGTTATTCGTGTACATTCCCGAAGCTATAGGCGGCGTCGTTTAACCTGGATGCGAAATCTAGTTTGTATTCGTTGATCAACTGACTCGTTCCGCGTAATGAATTCACCACTTCGCGTATACCAGCGGGTATGGCATACGTTCTTAGTAACTATTGGACGGCTTCTGGCTGGCATGTTACTCCTCCGGAGCGAGCTTCGTTTCTAGTTGAACTAAATTGTTTCGCGACCTTCCCCGTAAGGAACTGGGGAAGGGCCACGTATGCCTGTGCCTCGGTCAACCCGAGTATCTCACACTCTTTTACCTTCCTGAATAGGAAGTCGAATACCAGTATTGGTTCTTCTCCCGCGAAACAGTGTCCTTTCATGGTTGATTCCAGGCTCTTGAGGATTATGCACAGTTCCCCAGTGGATGCACCGTCTCATTAGCCGCTTGTTCTTGACAAACTATAATATCGGTATGCCATCAACTGGTTGAATTCTGGGTTCGATGGTTTAAACAAGGTCAATCCTTGGTATTTTGGACCGTTTCACGTTCAAAGAACGGTATGCTCAGGTCGATAATATCGAAGTCAAGGCTTGTTGTTTTTTCATCCTATTCAGACGATGAAGAGTCGTAGTTCGGTATACGTGCCGATCCTGACGACTGGTTTGATCCGTGCGAGCGTGATGCGCGTGACCCACTTAGTTTTATCTTGCGTGACGTATCACGGTGTGAGACTAAGGCCCGTTGAGACGGTAAACTTAGACGTTGAGGTTCGTCTTCCTGACTCGTTTCAGTATTAAATTTCGTGTCTTTTGTTTCCGGTTCCACCTCGAATTTCCAGTTTTGTTGTGTACCGTACTCCAAGAGTGCGTTAACGTCCGAATGTAACAATTTTACGGCTTCGGTGACGGACTCCGTTGGAAAGGTCATCTTTTCGGCGAGAGATAACTTAATAACTGTACGTTCCTCGTGGAGGTTTCTAAATTCCTCCTCGAAATTGTTTTTTCGAGTAGTTCTTCTTCCAGACGTGAATTTATGTCTGTTACTCTTTTCTTGAGTTCTACAGATTCTCCGCCGCAAATGCGTTTTATGGTTGCGTCACGAGTGAGCTGGCCAGCTAACGGTGCGGGGTATCCACAGAACCAGATTTTGAAGTTTCGCGGGAAGCATTACGCGATCCCGCAGGTAGGCTACCGGTCGCAGATCGGATTTTTCTTAACCCAGTCTTCCGTATGCCCGGTGTATTTTTATCTATCCTAAGTCAATTTCCGCCTAGTTAGTTCTAGTCTGAGAGACCAGATGTAGTGCAATGCACTGGCAAAAGAGAAGGTTGAGGGGTCCTGCACCAATGTTTTGGGGTCCTTCTTTCCGAAGTAGCGTGTCGAGTAGAGAACTCCACCGAAGAGGACGAGTGATTGTTAAACTGTAGGCGGCTTCACGCCAAATATCTACTGTCTTGAGGTAATTGTTCAACGACAGGAGGTCTGCGGGTAGACGTATAAGATGGTCCGACGAGTTGGTGTCGAATCAGGGCGTACGATTGTAAAGCCGTGGAAATCAACACGACTTGAGAGAGTCGGTGTAATGGTGGCGTTTGTAAGTTGCGGTTAGAGGCGACGATTAGTGAGTCGAGTCGGAGATGACGCTTGTAAGGCGCAATTGAGCGACCCCCGCAAAGGAGATGTTCAGTCTATCACAGCCGAAACGGGTTCGTATGTAGGTGAAACGATAGTTGAGGGGGTGTATTGAGTCCCAAGAATCCTGTCTTAATTAAATTGAAAGTCGTTTTGGGTCCCAAAAGACCTCTTAAGTAAGATTTGCCAGTCATGCGATAGTTGAGGTGTGCATACAGCGCGTCGAGTACAGTAAGGTACTGTACTACACGGTGTACAGTTGTCGGCTGACACGTGGTCAGCATTCCAAATGGTCGAACTACGCAAAACGTGAGAACGTGACAGCGTGATATAAATCGTGATCGAAGGTGTGACGAAACGTTACGTCGTACGCTCCTTGGAAATTGAGATCAGAAACACTCGTGTTCACAACGATCTCAACGGCCACTTGCACTACAGCAATTTGCCACGGGTGAGTAAAACGCACCCGTACGCCGTACAATTATTGTTTCGCTACAGAAGAACTGTCTGGTTGAGAAATTCATTCAACAGTTGCGTTTATGATAGAAAAGACGACAATCCGATCATATAAGTCATACGACTGAGGGGGAGTTCTGAAGCGAAGCCATTCGAAAAACTACATTGTCAAATAGCGATATTTTTTGTTGTATATATTACACGCAACATTACTATCTTCTTCTCCACAACCAGAAATCATCAAATGACTTCAATATTTCTCAACTACAACATAATACTTCTATAATCGAATATGTCCTCATCTTATGCATCAGGACCGGGGAAGTGTCTCATGCATCGCTACCTACTAGCAAGAGGTGAAGAACTATTCCACACGCTGATTCTTGAAGAGAAAAATGGTACCGATACAGCGGCACGGGGTATATTTCCAGATTTTTCTGTTGGGCTGTACTGTCTAGATGACGATTCCGTTGAAGTGGCGAAGTCAGCTCGAGGGTGTCGTGCAATTGATTTTTCGGACATGGTACAGTCCTTGTTGGTACAGCAAATTTCAGGGCTGGAAATGGAAGTAACTCAGGAAGTATAGAAAAATGGGCAACAGCTACAGTGGATGACCATTTGACCGAGTGGAAATATTCGATGCGCACATTAAGCCAGTGCATACGGAACGGGAATATTCGTATTATGAAAACAATGGAAGAGGCACGAACCCAGCCATCCTCCGTGATTTGGAATCAAAAAACGGGTTTCATTGCTGAGATTCTCAAGCGATGAAGGATATTGCAATTCAAGGCGCGAGCAGTTATGGTCTTGAGGATGTGCAAATTTGCATACAGTAGTTCTAACCAAAACCAAATATCCCACCTGTAAGATACAGTACGTCCAACTCTGGATCGAACTACTTTTGTATGATCGACACCTGTCACATATCAAAGTACTGCAGACTTATCTACACCTGTGACGGATCAACCTACTGTAAGTGTAAACCACACCAGTCACCCTGACAATGCACAACCTTCAGCTTCAAAGACAATGATAACTTCTTTACGATCAAAACAAACACGACGGACCTACTGTCTGCGTTTTCATGCTTTCGCATTATTCTTTCACTATATGAATTCCTTTCGCATCTTTCCCTGTTCCACCTTTCTATCTGTTCCACTTCTTTCTATTCTAATCATTAAACTACTGAGTTTCTGTTTAGATACAGACTGGTGTAGTCATCACGTCACGAGAAGTCAAACCATTCGTATAGTTACGAACTTACTCAGTTACTCATCCCCGACCTACTTCGCATTGCAACTTACCCTTTTCCTCCCTACTCGCTAACCCATCGCTTCCCGATCTGTCCCTTGACCTATCTCTATCGACCTCTGTTTCTGCATAGCCTCTGACCTCCTGACCATTCCTTTACGTGACCTCCTTTCTTGCAAAAAGATTCAGACTACTGTACACCCCAGGCAACTATCCTCGAAACGCCCATTTAGTCTGTTCTACGCAAAATATCTACGCACAAATCCACACCCCAAGACATATGTGGTAGATAGAAAATACAGACGGTGATTGTACATCATCTAGCTATCACCAGGTCGCTGTATCTCCTGTGGTTGGACAGAGGAGACCGATAGCGGGAGGGCTGCTACGCTTACTTACTTTCATCTTAGTAATCATAAGACTGTAGAATTATGGCTTCAGGTCAGTCAAGTAAGAAACGTTAAGAACCCTTTGAGGGATATGAACGCCGAGAATCGTGATGCATTCGTGATATATTTTGAATAAGAGCGGTATCAAGTTGGTTTCGGAATAATTTCAGTGACTTCCGAAATTTGAAGATGTTGACAGCAAGTATTCAGGTATCTCACAATTATGCAGCCAGGAAAAGGGCAGGTTTTTATTGAAGTCCGACAAATCATTGCTTGTTGGGGACGGTAGACATCTCCTTTCAGCACTCCAATTTATTGGTGGAATAGTCACTTCAAAAACAAATTGGGCAAGAGATCGTATTCGTATCGCTCTTTCAGTACGGATTGATAAGGCTGGCATGACACCGTGGGAAGTTATAAATCTCAGCAGGTCTCGAAACATATCATCGCCGAAAACAAAAAAAGACAGTTCTTTCATTGACCTCATTAGCAGTGTGATACGATACGCTGAGACCTTTACCAAACAATATAAGATACCGTTTTAAGAATCAAGGACAGTGGATATTGCGAGGGACATGCAAAGAACAAATTTTGTTGGTACCAAAAGCAACTCAAGATATGAACGGTACGCTCTTGTGGGAAAGATGCTTGTCAGATTCAAATCGGTCATGGCAAGGATCAATACCATATCTCAATTTGGAACTGGGCAAGATTCTGGTGAAAGCGGAGTGCCGTACTTGGATAGTGAAATTCTCATCAACGGTACGGAGGAGACTATAATGTATCTCCTGGGTGCAGCTGAAGCATATTTTGGAATTCCAGCAAAGGGAACATTTGATAGCACTATCTTCTATCAGCTTAGTAATGATTTATTAACGTCTATGCAGACATTGTTGGAAGCCACTGCGGGTGTCGAGTATGATTTACCCGAAAAAGAAGTTCCTACGGCAATGCAGCAACTAATGGACGTTGTGATCATAGAGACACGGACAAGGAAGCAATCTATTCATGCAACATTTTGCAATCAGATGAAACTATTCGAGTATGGTGTTGAAAATAGGTCTGGAAAACTGGTTACCCGTGCAACTGCTCGCCATGACAGACTTGTCAAGAAAATAGGCAATAGTTTTTCAAAGAAAATAATGACGGTCATAATGGAGGAAACGAAACAAGAGGAATTGGTGTCCATGGAATTCTTTCAGCACATACAAGAAGCAATAAAAGGAAGCACCGTTAAGTTATTGACGTGGACAGTGCTGATGAAGAAGAATCTCGATCGAAAACAGAGAAGGTAAAAGAAAAGAATACCATGTCGTCTAACAGAGAATAAGGTAGGGAAGAGATTGAGAGATCAGCAAGTGGTGGAAGTACAACATCAACAAAACGACTGAATTTAATGGCGAGGCCCTTCCCACGATCTACCGTGGCATATGACATCATCCCTTACGATAACAAACCGCCTAGAAAGTTTATGCCACCTGGATGTAGTGTTATGTGAAATAGACTGAGAAACAGGTGTGGAGATGTAGTGACTATTGAACAAATGTTGCAATACAGAAGATACAATGTCACAGAAGATACCGTCGATGGAGTTCCGAGGGATAGTATATGTCGTGAAACACGGATGAGAACAAATAAGATTGACAGAACGGACGTAAAAAGGATGAAAGTAGTGGATCTCAAAATGTTATATGATACGAAGACACTGTTGAAGTTGGCACTAATCCCAGATTCTCATCTTGCACATGTATTTTCTCTTATGACCAAATACTAGCATTGAGAGATATGGCGTGGGTGTTGGCTTGCATGCATGCAGAACATATGGAAGTTCGTACAGATAGCACAGAATCTGAGACAAGGGCACAAGCAAGAAGGAATATTGAAGGAAGCTGTGGACTTGCTTACTTCTGCATGAAGAAACAGCAATTGGATACTGATGAGTACTGAATTCTGTAGAGTATGTCTGATCCCTTCGACGTAGAAGGCATATAGAAACGTTTTAGGAAAATGCTGAATTTCCTTCAGAGACAATTGGTGAACTCTTTACCGGAATGCAAACATGTGAACTTTTTACCGAAATTCAAACATGGTTTTCGGGGGAAGAGTCGCTGAAAAATGAAAGCGGTAGAGATCATTGGAGTCCAATTATGAACACTGGTAATTATTGAAATGACGAAAATGACAGAAACAATGGCATTGAAAGTTACTGCAGTACAATAAGTCTACTTGAAAATCAAATAGAAATTCATCGTGATTATGTATGGATAGCTAAACGCCGTGCTGCACTGGACTTATGGATTGGATTGTTGTGCGCCTTGTTGAATTTAGGTAAAAATTGTAAATGGCCCACAAAAATGCCAAACGGCGGGGCCGCTTTCTGATCACTGGTAAGGATTGTCCACCACAACCTAGTCACAATTCCTTTGACGTCAGGGAGAGTGGTACCCCCAGTTACTTCACAATTACAACTGCTAAATAAGGCCTATCTCTTTGTATAGCTCCTGGATCTCATCGTTATGTCCGTTTTAGACAGGACGAAAAGGACAGAATTGCAAGTTGTTTAAAATGCATGAAATTCAATTCCCTCACAGCCTATTTTCATTGGTGATGGTTACGTTCAGCATGCAGGGGCAGGATGGAATAGTGCATGAGCACCGAGGTATCATAAGTATATTATCCCGGATGATAGCAATTTGAAAGATGCTATTTCATACGCATATGGATGTAGTTTTTACAGGAAAGTTCAACGGCGATCTGTTCACACATCGCAAATTTCAAGCAGTTCTTCGAGTTGTGGTCATAGCGACGGAGAACCTGATGAAAGTGATGACGGCGGTGAAGATGAACCACAAAATATGGATTATTGCGGAATAGAAGATATTGAAGAGCTACTGTTGGGTTGACAATTGCTCCTTGATTAAATTTATCTCTGTTCACCTTGCATGTCTAATTTTATTTCTACATATATGCTAAAGAAAATTGTACGTTTGTTCCAGAAACGGTTCCAGTTAAATGTGTATATGTTCCTGTCAATTTTTTGCAATGTCATGTATTTACTTAATACAGGATTTCATCTTACTTTCACAACATTGCTGATAACAAAAAATATGTAAAACGTTTCCCTCCATATGGAGAGCAAAATTTTGCAGAAAATTAAAAATTGATTTTTTACAACAAGTAATCAATTATGTAATTTTCTGCCAATTTTCGGCCTTCATATGGAGGAAAATGTTAACATTTTTTAAATTGGAACATGATTATATTTCTTTTGACTACTTACAGTGGCAGAATCGACTACTGGTATTGGCAGTGAAAAGTAAGAAATATCGGTGAATAATTTCGTCCCTATTAAAAAATTATTCTACCCATATTCTAATTAATCAAAGAACGTGACATGGACCCATATCGCTCTGGATGCAACATTCCACAATAATGGTGACTAACACATTTCTCTGCCATACAACGTATTTCACGTACTCGACAGACATTTGGGCTGATTACAAACGACATGCTACGTCATGCTAATACAATAAGAAGGAGACATTGCACCGTATGCGTCATGCAACAATTGGAAGCAGTTATCAGCAGCATACGGACAGATCCGACGCCCACTACAAAGGACCTAAAGTGGAAATAGTGTACAGCGGTGAGACCGACTGTGCGCTTCCTGATGATCAACGTCCCTTCGAACCTTCGGAATAGGTCACTCATTTAAAGGTTACAGCGAATCACTTTGTAACGTTATCAGAAGAAATTGGAATCAATGCTGTACGTAAGGTAATACGGATGCTTCAAGCAAATAATTTTAGAGCAGATGTTGTTCGTAACCACATAAATTATTGGAATAAATGCATGTCAATTGTGTACAGAACAGTGGATCGGAGTTTAATCGATGATGGATTTCAAGAAATGGAGGTACCATACGACACTGCGTCAGATGAAAATATAAAAGCTTTCCTATACAAGAAATAATCCATTGATGTGTTACGTATGCAAATGAATGTCGCTAGTGCCACAGATTTGAATTTTATACCTTGTTTCAACGAGGTTGACCGTGACTATATCTCACATCCTCTGCACTCCGAATTTTTTCCACAGATGTAAATGTCCATAAGAAACCATGCAATGACAAATGACAGGTCTTGAATTGAGTAGAATCAAAGTAGAGACACGTCATCGAGGTCCTTCGTCGCAATATTACAAATATATACCTATACCGATAAAACAGCAACAACTTTGAAGTCGTGATACTTAGTTGGTTATCCCATATATGTCACATTTTTGAATATGTCTGTACAATTCAGACATGTTCTTATATACGATGGATATAATTTAGTTGGCTTTCTTCCTGTTGTATCACAAATATCACAGTCAGAGAAAGTCATAGATGACTACTGCGGCAATACTGACACAGGCAGTGATGAAATTATTTCGATTGACGATCACGTCCAATTGACATCATCATAAAGGGGTCTAGATGATAAATTGGTTTCGTAGCATGAGTCAATTACAAAGGTTTTTGTCCCTTTAATTGAAAATTACATGGAGGGTTTTCCAGTTTGTACGAACAACGAAATGAACTGGAATTGTTTTCCTGTCATAGTGTCATACTGCTGTGACATACCAGAAAGCAAATACATTTCCGGATTCATACATAACTTTACCAACACACGTCCATTCGTGAGATGCTTAGGAACTTCAACCGATTTCAATACAGGTACAATACTTGCATTATCGCCTCCTAGAACCATTCAATATGTCCGAACCAGAAGTTATGCCGTTACCAATTTGTTGAAATTTGAAGCTACAGCGTCTTCAACAGTAGAGAAGACTGTTTACAAAGAGAATCACAACAAATTCTGCAGGACAATTCTGCTGCACCATCATGGTACCCTGGATGGGTTACATTTCTGGAGAAGCTGGAGAAGAGACATCCACACCTACTTCTTCCAGGTGTGCTCTCAATGTTTGCGTATGAACCATTTCATAACCTTCATGTCGGTACTTCTAATGCAATCAAAACATGTTTCGTGGCATATCTGTGAAGTTAATTCTTAACAATGAAATGCATGGACAAACGGAACGGAAAAAATTTCGGACACAGAGCGTGGAATTGTTACGGGCTCTTAATTCATTTCTTGCTGCAATTTAAAACCAGTTTATTGCACCCGGTTTCTACGTTGACTTCTCAACAAAGGAGAAGTCCCAGAAGTTGAACTGTTTCTTCCCAAGTAATTTAATTCGAGGAATGTTGGATGGAAAAGATTATAAATGTTTGGATATGGTTTTCCCTTTTGTGGCAGGACATATCGATAGAGTCACTGGTTACCGGGATGATTCTCCTTGGACCAACATTTGCACAAATTACACAACATTAATGCAATATTTTCTATACGACAATAATTCCCTCGGTTGGTCACAGGAATCGATAGCTGACATTGGGGAAAGAATTACTATTCTCAAATTTCAATTCACAGAAACATTTCAGAAACATTGCGATACAGGAATCCACGCATTGAAGTTCCATTTACTAAGCCACGTGGTAGAATATCTCTCTAGGTTTGAAAGTCTAAATATTATTGATGTATCACCTTATGAGCACTTCAATACATTCTTCAAACAGTCATATCTGTCTACTTCCAAAAGGATGGCAAAAAGAATGGATGAAACAGTGAAACATATGGGACCATCAATTTCAAGTATACGTTTCAGTTCAACACATCATGTGTTGAACTACGACGTATAGTTCAGAATGATGCTGCGTTTCTAAAACAACTTTTCATCAAGATTTCTCTACCACATTCTACAGGGACTACTACTACAGCAAAAGGTAAAAACCACCTATCACCATATTTAGTGAGGGACTGTATTTCTGTTTCGTTACAACAGATTGATGCAAGAAAACAAAGAATTGGACTGTGTAATGAATTCACAACGCAAATTCTTACTCCAATATTTAAAAACTTATCACGTACCAGTCTAACCGTCTTCACGGATCTCGTTCAGAACTACTCCCTAAACCGCGGTCTGTTTCCTACAATCTCCGAAATGTCTCTCACATTTGTCAAGTCAGGGTACATAGATGGCGGGCATCTTCCAACGTTGCAATGGTATGACATTTATAGAAATATTTTCAATTACAAATCTCCTCTGCCACATCTCTGTACAAGGCAACGCATAATTGCAACAACACAGTTAGGTCCGAGAAAGAAGAAAATAAATATCTTCGTCGTTACAAAGGGTGGTGACGGAAGTAGTTCCGTTTACTATATAGAAAAAGTTCTTCTCCTATTCCATACTAAACAATACTGTACTATGGACAGGAATAATTTGGCTTTCGTACAATACATGGAATTCATTAAGCCTCTGGACAATGTCGATAAAGTTCTGAACTGCATATGCCTTCTATGGGATACATCTGATGATTTTGACTACACAAGAAATGGCGCAGACACAACTTGTGTGGAACATATTTTAGAAACAGGAGAATGGTACGATATAATTGATTTCGATACCATATGTTCATCTGTACATGTATTACGGTCAAATTTCGGAATTGATTATTTCACTGAACAGTTGCTATGGCCGAAGAAATGGTTCTACATGAATGTATTTACAGAGAAAGGGATTCGTTCAAATCTCTGCCAACTGATACGGACGAGGATGACGAAGATTCTTATCCCACGTAACATGGTCGTATACATTATTTTATTTCGCGTTACATGTTCTGTCATTCCAAATCTTCTTCCCTATTTCCATTCACTTCAATACCTCCTTCATCTTCAAACAAAGTACTTCGTGCTGGTCCTTCGTTGTACGGATTTCCGAGTTTATAAATAATTTTCCAATCAGACTCTATTTCTGCGATATAGCAGTCATAAATAATTGCACATGGCGTTCCGATGTACTGTCGAAACTAGGTTGATTGTACAGATATAAAATGTTTCTTCGGGCTTTTCGTGGTAACAAATATTTTGGAATCACGTTCCATTTCCTTGAACATACGTTCTTCCTCTCCCTCTACACATTCCGGTACCTCCAACTCTTCAGGGACCCATTCTTTTACATGCCGTCTCATTTTCCCAATTACCTGTTCCGTCGCCAGTTTTACATCGAGAACAATTGGCTGAATTCTTTCTGACGACCCCCAACAATATTCCTTCACAATAAGCAGATTGACACGGCTACAAATCCACCCATCTATGCGAGGAGTTCTCATTACAGTCTCTTCCACAATTCCCCCTTCTTCTTCATCCGGGATATATCCTATTAAACCATGCAATACGGCAGAACCAATCTTGTTTCCAAACAGATTCAACATTTCTTCATCGTCATCATTTCCGTCAACGTAAGGTTCAACAGAACTACCGCATTCCCGCAATTGCATATTTAAATTGTCCCCAGTACGCCACCACGGCATTTTTAACACACCATTTCTATTGGTTTTATTACTTTCCTCTTCGCGACAATAATTTCCGCCTCCCTCCATTCCGTTGCACCGGATTCTTTCAAATTGAATCGGAATAGTAGAGAGCCATATCCATGTGCTTCAAATAATCTGTCTTCTGCAGCCCTTTTCCTTCCTTTAAAAAAATCAGATAACAACTGTCTCAGAAGACCCTCTAAAGTATCAACTTTTGATAGCTCTTCAACAACGTCACCCCTCATTTCTTCTTTCCGATATATGTTTACGATTTCACCTCATGAAAGTTGAGCTATAAGTAATGAACATATAATATCTTTCTCGCTGTTGATGGAGGGGACAAATATGTTGTTTCCACTGCAGAAAAAGGTCATTGGTGTTGGTGCAATCATTGAACCGTCCGACCGTTTTATGCAATTCTCCATTACAATGTCTGCTCTATTCGTCCAGTTTCTGGTATTTCGCTCATTACATGGGTCCAATTCACACGTTACCTTGATTACCCACTTCTGCAATCTCGGGTCTACTTCCAGTCCAATCTCCAAATATTTCTAGGGAACTTTCCTTATCATCCTACCCACATACTTTCCACGACTCTTGTTGTTATCTCCCATCTTTTCAAGAAGTTCATGATTCAGAACTTTTTAACTCTGTACCATTCCTTTTACTTCAACATTCTCTCAATCAAGTTTCATAACTTCTGATTGCAGAGCCTTGATTGAAACATCTTTACTTATCACCTCCTGTGCTTTCTCATTGGCCGAAACCTTGTACTCATTCATCAACACAGAAATTCTTGTGTTCTCCGCAGTTATTTTTCGAACATCTTCTTCCAGCCAACGGAAATCTTCCAAATTTACTTCTTCTTGTACTGACGAAAATTGGTCCGATGCAGAACCCACACCGGTAGAGTTTCTACTGTTTTTCCCAGTATTCACAATCAAATCACTATCGTTCTAGAATCCATATCTTCCGTGTTGCGATTGTTCACTTCATCCATACCACTCAGAGATGAAAATTCGTTAGTACCATTTCCGCTCATTCTACGATTACTCCCTTTTCGGTTTCCACGAGCCCCACGAATCCTACCCCTACCTCGTCCTTGACCAACACCGCACCTTTCAGCAATCATGTTAGAAATACGACCACCGATTTCATCTACCACATCGTCACTTCCGCAACTACCCACTCTCGCCGCTTTCTATGGGGGTTTCGAATTTCTCACTGCTGACCCCGACGGTCTTTCCGAACGTTTTCTGGCTCAACTGCGATTCGCCATAACTGATTTCAGGACAGTAAATGATTCGAAATAACTTGAAAATTATCTTTTATTCCTGCTACAATAATATCCTCAACTATCGGTAATGGAGAAAGTTGTTCCGACATAGGTTGAAACAACATTCAACAGTTATGATAGTAGATTTATACACCTTACAGTCAAAACTGCATTACATTATGGCTCTGGTAGACACTGTATGCCATTTCCACACCATGCGGAGTTCGAATTTAAATCGTAATGACCATATGGAGTGGAAATTTCATGATTTCTGTACCTTATTTCCTTTCAATCAAGATACAGCCTGTACAACAGAGTCTGTACATGATCCGAATAGGACGTAAAAAATCTTTATAATTAATACATTGTTAATAGCTGCCTACAATAAATTCAACTACTCCCCATGTTACGACTCACTTAGTTTACCGCACCGTGTGTATGCCGTGTGTATGGAAGTGATCACTAATCAGGTGCATAATCAGCTTGTGGTTACTAGCATGGTGGAAACGCCTTTACACCCATGTTTTTGCATCATATATAACCTCATGGTAATAATGTGAGCCAGGAGCAGTCCAGTTCTAAATCTGTCCCTTCTTCATTACAAATCATAGTATAGCAGTTTGCAGATAGGCTACTATTTTAGAAACTGAACGCTCTCAAAAAAAATACAGTACAAATTGTAATATCGGAAAAAATAACTAACAAATTGACTGTAGTAGTGATTATTTCACAAAGTACTTGAACGTAATTAACTTTATAAAACAGGTTACTTCTTTAATATCAGGATACACTAACAAATAAAAACGAAACAGGGAGAAGATCAAAATGAATTGAACATTTGTTCAATTTCAACACCACCACTTTCGTACATTTCATTTAACCATTCACTTCCTTTCCCGACAATTCCTCACAATTTCATCCGTAATTTCTTTCAGTATTCAACTGACGGTACTTGCTTTGAGAATAATCTCGCATCGAAGTCAGCTTCGCAGGTGATGTTAATAACTTCTTCTACCTCCTTCCTTCCAACACAAGATTCTAAGATAATTAAAGATACAACCAACTTGTTTAGCGAACCAGATTTGCTCTTGTCTATTTCATGTCCCAATTACGTTAATTACGACACGGTTTTTGCTATAATTCCAATACTGCCAGCCTTCTTTCGGCGCCCATACTGTTGCCCATCGGAACCGTTAGTGATAATACGAGTTGTTTCTGTTGAATTTCCTGTTGAGTTATCCAGTTTAAAGCTACAGCTGTGTTGTGTCAAGATAAGAGTTGCGTAAATAGGTACATAGGTTAGGCTCTATTAAAAAATACCACCCGACACAATAATGACATAAACGTCTGAAACTTATTTCGTACATTGCTTATATATTTTTGATCCAGTATCATACATCGTAATGTTTCCATTTTTAGCATTTCATGCACCTGTATCCTCATTCCGAATTGTTAAGGCCACATAAATTGTGGTGGCTTCTGAGAGATTTCGAGGACACCACGCCATTTTTGTTGATAGTCTACACGTGACACAACAGTTAAGTCCACATTTAATTTTTTTAATTTCTTAATTTTCGGATTGTGTAATTTTCTTATTATTTCCTGTCGTATGTTTACGTGATTTTATATTAAAAAAATAAAATTGGAAATTTTAATGGCAGTAGTATTTTCTCAAATTCTCAACAGAATTCAGATCTGCTGGTACCATAATTCAGTGAGAGAAATTACCGTTGTGTGCCTTTTCAGTTATTAAAATTTCAACTAATCAGCAACTTATGTACCGATTTCATACAATTACATTACTTACTTCCCCCATCAGCGCACAATTTCGTCAACAAGTCACAACTATAAGCAATCAACTTGAAACGATGATCCGAACACGATGGCAGTTTACTTATTCTGGATATTGAACAGCGACTATTTCATGGAAGTTCCTATTGCGATGAACTTATTGCATGCGTCAACATTTTAGCGCAGATAAGTATTTACCAGGTATTAATTCATTCAAACATTTTAGAGAACTCCACTCATGATTGTTAAACTTTCTTTACTGTCGTTCAAAAGAGACGAGATATGGGGAAGAGGGGATATAATAAAAAATATTAGTTAGAGTGATGAGTGCTGCATCTACACTTTAACGGAACGGGGTATTTATCAAGAACGCCTGGGGAATAACCAGTTCTGCTACCAACTATGTGGAACAAGCCTCCATCACATATATCTGTTACATGTTCAATAATTTTGTCAATTAGGTTAGAATGGAAATTCCCATCTAGTGCGCACGCGTGTATGCACACAACTTTCCTTACAATATTGGTTATCATCAACAGAAACATCGATTCTGAATTAAATGGCAATGACCGATAAAGTTTATCATTTACAAACTGTAGCTCCGTCATAGATGCCCATGTATCGAACCTTCCATTCGTATATCCAACTCCCCAGTACCAAACAAATAAAGTATTGAGAGGAATGATTTTCAGCCGAAGCCGTCGTTTGAGTTGTTCAACAGCTTCAAACTATTCACTGTATCATTTTTATCCAATATAGTTTCAATTACATCTCCAATTTTGAAAACATATTGCTGATAATTTGATTCATAAATGTTGTCCTTTTTCTTGAAAAAAGGCTTAGAAAATTAAGATACATGTTAATGATGTTCACCTGTACAATAAGAGATTAGGTGAACTAACTGTTTCTGTAGTGTATCATTATTATTTCGTTCTTCATGGTTTAATTGTAAATCACTTGTCTCATGTTATATAAAATTTACTCCTTCCCACTTTCCACAACGATCAGTGTCCTCCAAATAGCGTTTCGGCAATCCGTACCATGACTGAAGTTGATTTGAAACAACTCCCTCAAGAGAGGTCGAAATTAATGTCTCCATTTCTTTCTTGATTACTATGGTTTTTGATAGTGTCGAACCGACCATTGTAAATTCCGCACCACCCATAAGGCGTAGAAGTGACATCAATGTTAATTTATTTTGTTCCCCATTCTCACTTTTATACAGTTCCCAAGTCTCAGAAATTCTAATGAACCAGTCTTTTGCTAATATGAGATCAACTGCATATATGTGAGCTCTATTGCTAGTGTTTTCGGCAATGAGAACTTCAGGGGTTGATGCGCCGACTTAGAAACAAGCTCGGTGACAATCGTAGCATGTCTGAAATTTTTAGCAGTGTGTGATATGAGCTGTAACAGCCTATGAACGTTGAGTTTATCGACTAAATTCCTTAAAAGGGAATGAGAAAGACATAACATGCTCACCAGTTTCACGCACCTAACTGCCAATTTGTGTAACTATCTATAATACAATTGTGACTTTGATCCATGGAAAAACTGAACTGCATTTTGACCTTCAACGTACACTGTTGGTCAACAAAATAAAAGAGGGTATAATTGACTAAGATCTGATACTAGTTTAGCAAAAGGTGAACTATCGGAAAATAGTAATGATGACAAAACAGATGGTAGAACAGATAGCAGGCAGTTAACTGTAGGCATGCTTGTACTGAATAGAATTTTAATTGAATGGTTGGATAAGGCTTATTGACCTGCTAACCAGACTGCTTTTAGAGCAGAACATAGAGATAGCTCCAACTTTTGCCGATAATTGTCACTATTAAGATGTACGAAGCAATCCTCAGTTAGGCCTTTTGGCAATCCTGTCAAAATGTGGTCCTACGGAACTGCATGGTTCATGTAACAGTCAAAGTTTCCAGATGTTATTGCCTCACATTTTTTATTTCAAACCATACTATGTCTATTTTCTTCAATCTGTTTGCTTAGTTTCAAGAGAGGCCATTTACCTCTATCTGAAACATTACTGAAGTCACCCTCAGAAATGCCCATCCATTTTGAATGAGATTCAGGGATAGAAGGTTATCGCAGTGCTTTCATCCTATGAAAAGTACAACAAAAGGATGAGTGGACTGAATGATATCTTGTTGAGTATGCTTTGTTCGAATTATTGCCTTTTCAACGATGACAAAATATGCAGTGTGTACACGGAGCCCTGGCGAAATGATTTTTGACGTCTAAAACCTCAGAAGACGCCACGTAATATTCGACGAATCCAGTAACTTCTAGATATATTTTCAAGTGAACAGTATTAGCGTCAACACATGTGAATCCAGATGTCATTTCATCAATAGTCTCTGGAATGACGATGTCGAATACCTTATTTGTAGAAATGTCTGCAAGTGTCAGTGAAATAGTACGTATCTAATATTGGGACGACGTTGTGATAGTGATAAACCATTTGACAGCATATAGAAACCGCTGATGGATCCTCGTGGAAATATTGGTGAGCGTTCAGTAAAGTCATCACTATCATTCTATATATTTAATGGGGGTCTCGTCCTGAAGTTTACCAGTTGTCTTACATCTTCCCTATTCAAAACCAGTATGGCCATCATTCGTCTTGACTGCAGCACGTCATAGTACAAGAACAGACTTAATGCTCAAGGAAGTATGAAGATGAAACGTTCTTAATTTTAGATCATTACAACAAAAGAATGATATATTTTCAAATCTAGTGGACTAGTTCTACTTCCAACAGGTGTTGATGAAGACAGGAACAACGTAATTCATTGGATGGTAAATTTTGGACGCCGACCGCGGATGTAATGGGCGTATTATGACTATTGTATCACCCGGTAGCACCAAAAGGAAATCAATAATGCCATCATCGTCAGATTCGGATGATCCACTTTGTACATTAAAATCAAATGTTTTGCTTCGAAGCCGGAAACTTCATGTTACACGTTTTCAACTACGCCCAACTCTCTCAATATTTTCTATCGGTGAATTGGTGTTAAATCAACCTTTTCGAGCAATTTCAACATATTTATTCACTTCGCCATGTACATGTTCTATAATTGAACTCTCCAGTTCATCGTGCCCTTCAAGGCATCCTTTTTTCCATACTAATTCATAATTTTCGTCAACTGACAAAACTGAATGGATCAATCTATTGATGGATTGTTTTGTAGTATTTTGTTCTGATTTTTATATATCCCATCCATTTTGGATTAGCGAAAAATATTCTAAACATTCATTACCATTGAAAGCAATCTCAGTTTCATCACCCTTCTTTGCTTCCTGAGGTAGCACGCCATTGTGATATAGAAAGGAGAACATCTGGTAACGGTATTTAGACTAGTGATTATATCTGTGATTTGAATTCTGCTGTTGCTCAGGTCTATTAAATCAATTGATTTTGGTATAAGATTAC
>JAULBU010012713.1:0-22727 GCA_032358235.1 Odonthalia washingtoniensis | reverse complement strand
TTATCCGAAGTGGCCTATTTTTATTGATCCTACTTGTATATCACAGGGTGTTGGGAAAAACCTATTGAATAAAACACATGATACCGTACGGATGGAAGTTGGGGTTTTCTTTCTACTATTAAAAACTAGATATAAATTATTATACACCGTTGTACGCTATGGGTCAAAGGATGAGTCAACGGTAATTGTGGATTCTGTTATCATTATTCATAATACAATGATAAAAGTACACCAAGGTATAGAGACTGATGGTGTTGAAAATTCCGAAACGGTGATTGCTCGTATCTTTAGAATCCGAGACAGTTCTTGTGGTATTGCGAGTGACGTTAATAGTACCAGGACTGACCTTGTTGGGAAATATGAATTTACTGATGAATCCGAACGGATTAATTTGGAAAAGGACCTGGTTATGCTTAACAAAACACGTAAAAAAGGGTCTTGTATAGTGCAATATGTAATGTAGAATTTGCATGAAAGATGAAAAAGATCCGAAACAGTATGTATAAATGATGTGATAAATTCCGAATGGCGAGTTAATTATTTTATACAGTGTGGTATCAAAATTTTGATAATGTATAATGTGTTGATAATACCAAGATAGTTGTGTGTGACCGTGCCGTTTGTCCGTTGCACCATGGGTGATGCAAAAATTTATTAAAGTTGTTGTACACTTATATGTACAACAACTACTAATTTTCTAATTTGTTTAATTCTAAATTTATGTTCTACAGAAATGTGGAAAATGTTTGATATGTACTAATCGGAATGTATCATTGCCTTATTAGTAATCATTATTGCAATGAAACGAATCTGTAAGAACGCGTGTGAAAATCGCGATGATAGGCGATACTACGTGTATATTGAAAGTGATGTGATACGGAACACTCGGAACGGTTCCGAAATGTAGAAAATTAAGCTAAATAATGATTGTAGAAAGAATGTTTTATATTTATTTGTGATATATCATATTGTGACAAGTCATGCGAAAATGGCTGAATGTCTATAATATTTTAACCGTGCGGTCTGAAATGCGAGAGGATGTAAAATCAAAATTAAATAGTATACTGACAAATGATTTTGAATGAACAAGTAATCTCTCATTTTTGTAAAGAGCTTCAAACACATTCCGGGACGGAAGGTTTTTAATATCACAGCATTTGACGGTTGTCATTGAAATCTACGTTATACGCTTCCATTGTGCTATTTCAACTAGTGGCCTCTATGTAGAGGAATATAACAAACGAACGGAATGAGTCTAACCCCGACAGAAATGAGCGGCGAGAGAAACGATCGAAACGAACGGATGTTATGAATACCGTAACGGATGATATGATTGAAGGAGAAACGCAACGTGTGCAATTTATGTCAAGTAAGTTTGCAACCTTACTTATTCAGCTATGAATGTTTATTCATTCTAGATCTGCAAACATTTTAGTGAATATTGTCTGTGTAAGGAGAACATACCGTACGGAAAACAGTTTAAGGACCATATAGAAAATGAAATATATATTAACACATTAACGTTTTTATGATCAATGCCGATATCGGAAATTAACTACCCCATGAGGAAATATTGTCAACAGGAACGAATACTCAACAAGAAGTTTCATGATGAGTGAAATTCTTGGTGGTTGTCATCCGTATCTCGCAACAGCATTGCCGACTTCAAGGATTCCGAGAGTTACCGAACAAGAAATTGTCCCAGTTACACATGCATATCACATTGCATCTTCAAGAAATCTTTTTACCGAACTTGGTTCGACTTCTTTCGTCCCGGAAATGAAACGTTCTCCTGCAAGAGTAGTAAAAATTGGTGATCCGTGTAAGGTAATTTTCAACAAACAAGCACATTTTATGGACAGTAATATGATCGTGGAACACAGGTTGAAACTAAATGGAAAAGGGCAAAAGGGAAAACCACCATATTTTGTTAATCTTTACATTGAGAACTGTGTTGATCAGAGGATATTCGACGGGTTGCGATATGAAAAAATGCGTCATCAACCGTTCGGAAATGCGGAGTCAGGCAATTGAAGAATGCCGAGACAATCCAGTTGGAATTTCAGATGGGTACATACTAGAATTGCACCATTGGGTTGCTTAGTAAGACAGCCATGTGATACCATTTAGGTAAGGTGCCCAGAAGAAGTAGAATATCAAAGAAAAGCTATTGATCTCATGGCACAAATGTGTACCACGACGAAAGCATGGGAAACATTCGCAGATATAATCAGTATTTTACCACGTCCAAAATCCAATTGGTAAATGTTTGAAGACAGGGAATTCTGGGAAGAGGATTCTGTGTTTGAAAACAGATTACAGAGAGTGCCACCTGCTAAGTCAATTGTTGCACGTGCCGCAGGCGCCAATCCAGTAAGTCCCGTTCTACTCGAATGGCATGATGTCGGATTATTTGCAATCTTGAAGGAAGAATATCCAAATTACTAAATGGAATTTCCTATTTCCGTACGGAAAATGGAAGTGTCTGCTTTGATATCGGTACCCTCACCAATACTGCCCATACAACATGTCCATGCATTCATGTGTAGAAGAGATGTGTTTAAAGAGCTATTTTCCCAAGTGGTTAAGAAAGAAGCTGGGGAAATGTTTATTGCTACTTTCATGCATTTTTGCTGCTACGAAATTCAAGTTTCCATACATAGAGTTCCAAGGTTGACCGACAGCCAGGGTCGTGGGATTTTATCACCGCTGTGAGCAGATCTGTTCAATGTGTGCATCGATAGGTACATAATTGAGTTATTCTAAAACTCAGACTTCAACCTGAAAAAGGTATTGTTAGCTATATGAAGAACGCAAGAGGTAAATTGGAATTCTCTGAAAAGAAGTATGCCGCACCCTTTTGTGCACTGCGATTGGTACAGCGGAGAAATTTATGACTTACGAAAATCGGAAGAAATGGAATATAACATACGCGTTAATTATCTGGTATATTGGTGTGGTCATATATTTCTACCTGTCAAAGTTCCGTACTTGACGTGGATTCCCCCTCAACGCAAGAGTGTGGTAAAATCTTGCAAGAGTTCCTGGTCGAATATGGATGTTTAGCACGACTATAGGTTGAACTGGATGACCAAAATTCTGACGAAGATGAGATAATGGATGTTAATCTTGCTGATGAGGAGATACGAGATCAAGTATTTTCCGATACGGAAGGTTGGTTCACGAATATGAACTACCTATTACAATCAATGTTACGTAGTACGCAATACTTTCTACCGCATAGTGTAGAGGAATTCTTCAGTACCTTTCAGAGACGTGTAGTAAATAATGGGAATAGTGACGCTGTAACAAGTAGAAACCTAGAATTATAAAAGCGCCTGGACACTGTAAAAAAGGAGAAAGCATATTTGAAAACTAAACTGGACGCTGCTATGGACAAAAATATGCGGGATACTGAAGATATTATACGTGTAACTGCGGAGGTTGCAAATGATAGAGCAGCAGCAGCAGAACGATTTGCTCATGTTGCCCAATCTGATGTGATGCTGACATCCTACAAAAATGCGCTACCAACGATGCATGGTTCAGTAATACATATGACTTATATGGCTGCTAACTACGTCAGAAACCTTAGCATCGATAGCAACCGGCAAGAAATCAAAGTACGGAATTTCTTAGCAGTTTCAGATTTAAAATAAATCCGATTCCAACTCCAGCAGTGCGCCGTCCGTCACCTCAATCAACCCAACCACCACCTGATGCAAATGGCTATGAGTAACATATTAATGTAGTTTTATAATGTAGTTGTTGTTTTTGATTTGATCTGAAATTGGTTTCGTTGCTTCTTTTCTTGTGAGATGAAAATGGAAGTAAATTCTAACTTTTTATATCGTTATTAGGCAATATTGTATGAATAACTTGAACTATGCGGTGTTTTACCATCACCTCCTTAAGATAGTAAATTTGGTTGGAGGTGAAAAATTGGTTAACCGTACGGTGGAAATGAAATCAAAACTGTTTGATGTATTTTCAGTGTGAATGGAGATGTAAATTGTTTAACCGTATGGAAAGAACTTCTCAATCCGCATTGAAAATTTGTGTGTACATGTAGGAGGCAAGGGAGGACAATAAATTATGGAGTTGGTGGACTATTCGACAGAAACATGTTTATGGAAATGGTAATATCATGGCGGAAAACTGTTTTTTGTAAACATATACCAATGGGAATGGGTATGAGCAAACGGTTCTCGTGCTATGTTTAAAATTCTGATATCATGGCGAAAAAATGTTTTTTGTAAACACCTACAGGTCTAATGCCAATGGGAAGGATACGAGCAAACGGTTCTCGTACGATGTTCAAAATGGTAATATCATTGCGGAAAACATTTTTTTGTAAGCATATACCATACAACGCGGATCATGGAATTCTATTCAACAAGGAGAAAGAATTCAAAGGGGACTGACATACTTAATTCTGATTCAGACTGCGGTACACATAGTATTGATAAAAGTGTCAGAAAAAAAGCAGAAGATAGGAAAAAGGTACAAAGACTATTAGAAGCATTGGAAGCATGTGTTCGAAAATTAGATAAAAGATCATGTGATGAAGCATTATCTGAAGAAATTTTAAAATGATCAAGTATGATTGAAGACAACCAAAACGGTTCAGGAGAAGATAAAGAAAAAGAACATCGTTTAGAAATTAAAAAAGTTAAGACTTTATGGCAACAAATTGAGTCGTCACAAAAAGTTCAACTATCAGTAACTCAGAAATTTGTATCTGCAATAACTTCAGCCAACCAAAATGAACTTAAAAGCTATCACCAACATTATCTGTTGAATCATTAGCAACATCAGTACGTCAAGCATCCTTATAAGCATCAAAATCAAGTCGCGATGTAACATTTTCTGCAACAGCGGCAAGTGAAGCTACAATAGTTGCAAAATTAGTAGCTGATGCACATGCTGCATTATAACGAAAACCGTCAGGTGGTGGTGGTGATGATTTAAAGAAACTTTGAATGTTTATTTAGATGAAATTGAAAGAGCTATCATGGAGCACCCTTCTGTGAAAACTGCAAGAGCTTTTGGTATACCTGATCGTAGGTTCGGTAAAGAATTCTGATGTGTAGTTGTTCACAATTGTAATATCATGGCGGAAAACTGTTTTTTGATAAATATATACAATACAACACGGATCATGGCATTTCATTATGTCATACCAAGTTGATGTATTCTATTAGTTTCCACACTTTTTCTAATATCGTTTCGGTTACTATCGTCTACAATTACATCCAACAAATGAGAACATTTTGTTACAGTACACTTGTTATAGTAACCGTTCAGTTGTAGACTGAAAAAAGGTATCTGTTCTGTTTAGTATTTTCAGAAGTCATTCCGAACTCGTATCACAATACTTTTATGTGATTTACAATCATGTCAACATCTATGGTCATTTAATATATAGGTCACTGCATTCTGAATTGGTAACACACAGTAATTGGTATCACACCCAGCGTATGTGTTCTTCAATCAGATCAAATCAGATCTCAGTTACTGCATTCTCAATTGGTACCACCAACGCCGTATACTATTTTCATCCAAATCTGATTTAAAAGTTTCGTAATACCGTATCTGCCAAAAACATTATCTATAAAAACCGTTTCGGAATATGATGTTGGCCCATATAAAAAGGTTGATGGCAAAGAATAAGAAGAAAACCACGATAATGAAAGCAATGTTGCTAAGTTTGTACCAACAACATAATGTAGCGTTTGTTTATGTCCAGATGGTTATTAATACCGTCTGGACAGCAGCATGGTAATGAATACAAACCGATCGGAACTTGTAAAGAATTGTGGCCATATGGGAAGTTGGCTTGGTCAAAGAATTTCCGAAGAGGCAAATCGTTATGGATTATGGATTACGTTGATACTAATCCGACATTTCCAGATTACAAATTTAGCCGCCGTTTCTCAGTTCCTCAAATTCTATGCTTCCAACTTCACTCCGACTTATTGGCACACCGAATGGAATTCTGGAATCAACGTATAAATGAAATTTGCCATAAATGCAGCCCAACGGATTTGAAAATTCTTTCATCTCTCCGCATTCCCAGCACAGGTACACCAGCTGATAGTCTGGATGATGCGGTGTATATGTATGAGGAGTCCGTTCGAACATACTTTCGAAAATTTTGCATAGGCATAATGGAGATATATGAAGGTCTATTTTTCAATAGATTCCCATCCCTTTCGGAAATGATGGATATTCAGAATGGGTACGAGAAAGTTGGATTCCTAGGATGTATATGTTCCATTGACTGCATGAAATACACATGGAAGAACTGGCCAGCTACCTCAAAAGTACAATACCTGAACAGTAGGGATTCAAAATGTGCCACTTTGCAATGTGAGGGTTGATGCGATCAAAATTTGTAATTCTGGTCGTGGTTCCGGGTCCGTCCCGATACCAACAACGATTTGAATGTTCTATAAAAGTCTCCGCTTTTCAAAAGCATATTCTCTGAAACGTTTTCCATAAGCGTTACGGATGGATTCAATATTGGTCAGAACTGAGCACCACATCACATGCTTTACCTACTTGCAGATGGCATATACCCCCACTGGCCTCTGTTTGCGAAACAAATGGGTGAAACAGACGATCCAGACTCCAGAAACTATTCCTTCAACCAGGAATCTGTACGGAAGGGTGTGGAGGGATTCTTCAGGATTCTTCATTCTCGCCTCGAAATCTTGCGAAGAGAGAACCGTCGATGGGAACTAAACGAAACCATTGGGATATCGAACACTTGTGTAATAATACACAACATCTTAATTCGTATGAACCAGTTTTTCCAAAAGGAAGGTTGCGTCGTTACAACATCGGTGTTAGGAAGACTATTGAAAACGGAATACGCAAATGCAACACATGCAGAAATTGAAATGGATCGTAGCATTACCGAATGTAGGATACATGACAGGACAAACGTTGATGGTGAAGCTGAACGGTTGGTGTTACGTGATCTTCTCTTTACCGATCCACACGAACAATTTTGACTACAGAGAGATCTTATTCAACTTAACCGAGAACGTCGCCTTTTGTAAGTAAATTGAATCGGCCTTCTACAATCAAAATTCTGAGACGAGCGCAAGTTATATGATCAATGGAATAAGAATCTCCCATTATGCATTGTAATTTAATTCAAATTGGTGTTCATTTAACATGATTCCATTCGGTGTTTCAAAGATGTAAGGATTACATAATCTGTATTCATTTCCGATTCATTTCCGACCGTACCAAGTTGCAATACATATATCATTTCCCGACAAATACAGGTAGAAAAAAATACAGAAAATGTATTTACAAAAAGTATTTTCCACTAACATCCACATCTTCATAATTATCGAAATACTTGCGAGGTACTACTTCCCGAAACTAGACAGCAGAATCATGTATCAAGACACTATAACTGCAGAGAACATAGCTCTCTAACAAACGGTATCTTTTCAGCACATGACTCTACATGAAAATGAACATGATAAACAATCAAAACATATTTTATTCTCGGTTGTTCGGGATAGAAATTTTCATATTTGTTATGTTAGCATCAATTTCAAATCGGTACTAAAACATGTAACAACTGCCACTTAGTTGTTTCAAACAGAAAAGATAACATATATCATGTTACCACACCCTTCCTATGGGTATGCAAACAATAAGATCTGCCACCTATTCAACTTCTGGCATACTTTACTTTATTATTAACTTGACAAAATTGTCATATGCCTCACTTCCTTTCGGTAGAGACTGTAGAGCTACGCACATTCATTCCATACTTCCATTTTTTTGTTCCCGGGTCAAATCATAAATTTCATCATTCGCACGTTTCATTTCCATATGGATTTTATTTAACGATTAGTTCATGTCCTAATCATCATTTATACCATATTCCATCTTTTTAATCGACTTGATACCGTACAGACGTTGCCCACCACTTCTCTCAGTAGCTCTATCTGTCCCAGTCGTAATAATATCTTCCACATCCGTTAATCCTCTGACATCTGTGTTTGGCGTTACATTTCCTACACTGCCATTCGTATGGGTTAATTATTCTATAGTACCATTATTCATGGGACTGTCATCAAAATCCTTAATCCGTCCCATATCCCCGTATTCATTTAGATTAGGTGTTACTGTCGTTCTTTATCCATTCCGATTCGGAGTTACTGTTTTTCTTGTTACTGGACTACCGTCATCATACCGCATGGATGGTCTTTCTTCCGCTTCACCTCGACCTCCACTGCTGACATTACCGTCTTGGGATCGGCCCCACAAGGTATTTTAACACCGCCATTTTCGTCAACCTCACTGAATTACAGAAATGTTCACAGAAACTAGGCTGGCTCAGCATACCGAAATGAAATACCCATTCCAGGGATACTTTCCTTCGCCTTCCTTCTCCTACTTTGGTAGATCGCGTGTGCCATTTTCACATGTGCAGTTTTCTGCTCATTTCAGGAACGGTTCATCGCCAATACTTGCGTGTAGCATGAATTCCAAACTGGACATTCAGTTGCAAAGGATGAATTCCATTCACACCGAATGGAAGCTTTTGACCGATTCATCCCATGTTTCTCAGTACAAAACTTCTATATACCACTCAAAAATGTATCCTCTGTTTGGAAAAGTTTCTGAGTTTAGGATACCCAGGCCTGCGCAAGTACTAGACCTTCCTTTGCCGTCCACTGGAGTCCACTCCTTTTCTCATCCGTTTCTGGAAAAATAATTTTTGCGGTTCTTCGACCCCCTTGGTCTACCCATGACATCTCCCGCACCTTCATCCGGAACTTTTGTCCCATGAGGAAGTTTTATACAGTTGTTAATGACTGTCCTATTTACCATTTTCGGAATATAATTCAGTACAGTTCTCCCATCAACTGCGTGTCTCTGCGTTTCCTGTTCTGTATAACTACCACCGTCATTGGATTCCTCCCATATGCATTCCGAGCCATCGTTTGTCTGCTCCAAACCTGTTTCGCCCAGCTCTGCAACATTAATAATTGTTTCAGTAGGAGGTATTATTGTCGTTTTCGTTTTCTTCCTGGCCGTTCCATCCATTTCACGTACATTTTCCTTTTTGGTCCGAATTGAAGACTTAGCTCTTCCTGAATTTGGCATACCAAATGTCTCCTTTCCACCGAATTGGTTTGTTATGTTTCCATTCCTGTCCATTTCGTCCTCCGATAACATCGTCATCGTTCCATTTAATATTTCTTCCTTCTGTTCTTCATTACCAGGGATCCCACCAATCTGTATATGTTCGTCCTGTTCGACTTATCGCTTTTCATTCTCATCCAAAATGAGATCTATCTTCTTCCGTATCGGTATTACTTCTGTGTTAAGGTAAGGTCCGCATAGCTGCCATTGTGAAAATGATGGTACAGATTTTGTCGAAATAAAAACTCCTTTTGTTCCTTCCCTTTCCACAGTCACGATCCTTTATGCTTCTTTACTCTTCGTCCCGCCACCGGGGGTAATGGTTCTCATGCAATTTATTATCCTCGTCACAATCCGCTACGAGACCATTGCAATTTTTACCATTTCCTAGAAAGTTGTTATTTTTTTCAGGTGGGTCTCATGTGTGCGATTCGCTTTCCATTAACAATCTCGTCAACTTTGGTGTAATATTACCAAAACGGGTTTCTTCATTCGTTTCCCCGTTGTCGTAAATGTCCTGTGTTTCTCTGAGAATCACATTCTCCCTTTCCTCCTGCCAATAATCTGCGCTTTCCATTGTTTCCTCTTTCTGAACAGGCCCCTGCCGACCGGTCAACCGCTTCTCCGTACCTGTTTACTCATCATTTGACACAGGAAAATGTTGCGCATTAATTCACTGATTAAGGATAAAACAGATCAAGGAATCTTCCTCGATCCAAACGTGACATACCGCCATTATCGTTAGTTGGTCCATTGCAGAGAAAACTAAATTTACGTAACTATTCGGTGGTTTTGCGAAGATATTTCCACCAAACCGTGGCATCAATCGCAATTCAAGAAGTTCAAACCGGTACGGATGAGGATGCATCGATTGAACCAGCGGCCCTCTGCACATCTGTCTGATTCCAACTGTGACAGGGTAGCGTAGCATACCAACTCCGTTTTCAAAAACCTACAATATACCGGACTGCAAAATTGGAAAAACTCTGTCCGTTGCCTATTCCTTACAGCCGACGTAAGTTCTGTTTATATATTTCCCCCAGCTCCCGCCACATTCTGTCAACATGAATTTCACATAAGGTCCCCCTCTATTTTCCATTTTTTTCAATGGTTCTGAATTATCCCCTTATTTTTCTTTTTTTGAACCCTCGACATATGATTTGCTCAGTTCGCTGCTCAGATTTTCAAATAACTCAGTACCGAACTGAGAACATCTCTGTACCTCACGAATAAAAACATCTATCAAAAAGTACTTTATTCGAATTTGTATTCGTGCTCAGTTCCGAACTGAGAAAGTTGAACTAAGCGCCTAAGAAGTGATGCCCTAATAACATTGTTTGTAAATTTGAAATTCGTTATGAAGTTTTAGGTTTTTAGGGCATCTCTGGTTAGAGGTGATCAGTTCAATAAATATATTAACAATTTTTTACACGAAGAGGGAATACAGTGGTTGAAACAGGTATAAAATTGTATAAAGGGCCGTGCTCAGTTGAATGTAAGTAGTATTAAAACGCCTACCATACTCCCGAAATGTATCGAGAGATGAACATATATGTTTTACCCATCTAATGAACATTGCCCAAAATCGACATGTGGAAACGTGGCTACAATTGACATGCTGTACTTGCATGTTGTATGCATTGCAGATTGCAATAAAATGGAATAGAATCTGGAGTGGAAGGATGGAAGAAGTAGGGCAGAAGCATTGCTGTTCGGTGTTGTGTACGCCATGTGCTTCTTACAGTATGATATGAATAGAAAGATGTAAAAATGATATTGACTGAACTATAGTGCATGAAAGGAAAATTGGAAATGGTTGGTATTTCTCCCAAAGAAAGAAAATGATCCGACGTAACCACATCCCAGGAACAACAAAAACTACCAATCTGGTTTAATCGCCCCAAGGGAAAGACTACCATGGAGGACCACATGAATTATGAAGAAAAACATCCACACACAGATGGGGAAAGAATATCATCAACATGCAGTGGTGTTGCAAAGCTGAAAAAGGTTCGTGAAACATCCGTCCTGATAAGAAGGGAGCAGGACAAAATGCTATCCATATTGGTGCAATTACAAAATCAAGGCAACCGTATATTGAAGAAAATGCAAAGGCGCGTACGAATGTGTGATGAAGGTGATTTTGAAAACGAAGTAATGAAGTTGTTAATCCGGAATACATGGATGGAATTGTCAAAGGAAATGTGTAGTAACTTTATCCAAGATGAGGAAATTTAAACAGACTGGGTTTTTGAGCAAATTTTCAGAATATCGAGAGCATTGTTCAGATATGTACGAACCGAACTGGTTGTTTTCCGACCCAAAGTATGTGAAGCGGCTAAATGATAATGGTAATGATATAAGTACGGATACTCGTATATTGTCTGTCCTCGCCACAATCGGAGTGGCGAGTATGCATGTGTTGGAGTAATGGGAAATATCATAAATGTTTCATAAATGAGAAAATATGTTTTCGAATTTTGCTCATTTCTTACTATGAAGTACAGCACGTCATTTCTCAACAGGAAACCAACCAAAACTGAGCTGAGGGAAATTTATACATCTTTCCGATGGAAATGGTCCCGGGATGTGCTGGATTCTTTGATTTGGTAGATGTCGCAAAATAATGTTCTGAAGACAACTCTGGTGAGAATGTACCATACGGGAATGAGACCGTGTCCTGTGGAGGGTTGGACTGATACTGATAACTACTGTTGGTCGTGGAAAGGAATCGTATTGTCTCAAGAGTGTGTAAGAAACCCAATAATGGAATCCCCTGTGGTTAACGACATATTTTAAGGAAAATATGTTATGTCCCACATTGAAGTATTTATTATTGAACCAAGTCGGAAGAATAGAACCCTACTATATTTTCTTATAGACGGTAGCTATCCAAAGTGGCCGTTGTTCATTGAACTAGTTGGACATGTACATGATTGGGTACATTACAAGTTTCCCAAAGCACATACCGAAGTTACGAAAAGCGTTGGAACATTTTTTGAAATTTTAAGGAACATATATAATTAAATATACACTACCATAAGTTTCAGACCGAAACAAGAGTCTTGTATAATTTCGGATTCTATACTTTTACTCAACAATATCATGGTTAGATTAAAGAAACTTAGGAAAGGAACCGAAATGGCGGGTGAACATAATGTAGTAGAGAGTATCTTGACGGATGGGGAACAAGAAAGTCTACGAAAGGAATCCAAAGTGGAACGGAGCAAAGTTTTCAATAATACCTCGACGTTTACCGATATGGATGACAGGAGAAAATTACAGGAGGAACTTGTTGAACACAACAAGCACCTTGATTCGTGCAAACCTGGAATTCGATATGTATCCTGATTGTTACACATCTAGGACAGTAAACTGCAAAACATGGAGATAGTAAATGAATAGTATGATAGTTTTGTACCAGTTAGATGAAATGTGGTCCCATATATGTGGTAGTTTAACAATGTTATTGATATGTGCACTATTGTAGGGAGGGATGAGCTTTGCCGGAATGGATAATTTTATGTCAGAATACATATGTCAACATGATTGTAATCACCATGACGGATCAACCAGAATAGATTGTAATGTACTTGCTAATGATTTGAAATAAATGGGAAAAAACAACAGGCTACGATGTGAAGTCGGTCAGAAATAATAATAGAGTAATGTGCACAACTGTCAGCTATATCACAATGATATATGAATAGTCATGCTTTGAAAGGATTCTGTACGTCGTATGCATGTTCAATAGGGTATAATGGGCAGTCCTGATACAATCGGAAATATGCAGGGTGCCACCCCGCATATTACCAGTGTACAAGGATTAATTACAATAAACCATCTCTGTCAATGAAGTACAAGTCCTTATATTACATAGCGAAGGATGCAAATTTAATAGGCAATATGATATGTAGACAAGTAACAAAAACCTAAATGGAAAAAATTGAATAGAATGCAGGAAATGGAAGTAAATTTGAAATATTATCGGGAAGAATGTAAATGGAAGGAATAAACAGATGTAGTAATATCAGTTGTGAATTAATAACACGTAGAAGGAGATAAATTAATCATGAAAATAATATGTATGAGTTGTAATTGTACTGTCTGTTGGAGTCACGTCATATTTGATGACGTAAAAAAATAATCATATACGAAATAGAAGGCTAATTTATTTTTTCAAAAACTCATATATAATTTTTGATTCGATAGAAATGGAAAGAAACAACAGACGATGAATTTTAACTATCTTGCATATTCCTCAACAGGTTTAATTTGCAACGGTGTAATATCAGCAACTTCAACACATAATAGCATCATACTATATATGACATGATGTCATGTGACAATTTAAATTCAATACGATACGCAGCCAACCGATTATTCGATTTTCTAACATCAGTTACGTTTCTGGAAGGGTTCAAAAATTACGAGAATAATAGGGACAGTCATATGGAAGACTAAATCCCCACTTTCAATGTAGCGACAGGTTTGTTACTCAAATTATAATACATTACGCATAACATGAAAATACCGAAATTGGAATGGATACAAAAACAAAGCACTATATAACACAGAGGAATCATCTCAAGTAATTCCATTCCGAAATCATTTACTAACATAAAACCACAACAACTCCCTGAATTTGTTCCAAATTGTTTATTAATCACGATCGCAACATTCTAACAATAATTGGTAGAAAATCATCTTGATATAACTGAAACAACGACCATAGTCACAATGGATCGAAACGATATTTAAAGTAACAGTTCAAGAAATCCCAATGTGAGTAGTTCATTGCCTACGAGCAGATTACCGAGAAGTGCTTATTCAAGTAGTCCGAACCCGCGTGCTACTCACATCGCTCCGCCTTCTAGAATACAGACGGGACTTGGACCAACTACTTATACACCCGAGTGGATTAGGAAAGAAAACAGAATTGTAACATCTTCATATCCATTCAATGTATGTTTCAGCAAAGGAGCGCAATGTGTACATTCTAACCTGTTAGAGGAGCATCGTTTAAAGCGTACTGGTGCCGGAGTAAAAGGAAAACCTCCGTACTCTGTAAATCAAAACATTACCCTTTGCCGCAATGAGCGCCTTTTCGATGGAGTGTGGCACGAATTTATGCGTGATGAACCAAATGGTAGTAATTATGCAGCAGCATAAGCAGGGCGCATATCTAGACAAATAAGTTGGAGAAACAGATGGTCTCATACTGGTATACAACTCTTGGATTTTATTGCTTGTCAACCATGTGACACGGTGTGGATTAGATGTACGGAAGAGGTGCAATATCAACGACGTACTGTGGAATTGATTCAAACCATGTGTGAGATGACAGCAACATGGAGTTCATTCGATTAAATACTTAGTATCATGCCCAGACCCATTTCCGATTGGTACATGTTTGCGAATAGAGAATCGTGGTAGCAGCATGCGGCTTTCGAAAGAGATTAAGAAAATAGAAAGAACGAAACCGACAGTAGTTCTGTCTGTGAACAAATCAAACGTTGTTCCCTTTCTACTTGTGTGTCGTGATGTCTGTGTCTATGGTATGCGGAAAGACCAATATCCAAGTTATTACATGGAGGTACCGCCGTCCATACGCAAACTGAAAATGTCACCCTTAATATCGTCTCCTTCACCTTTTCTACCACTGCAACATCTGAGAGCCTACAAATCTGGCACTGCTTCATTCAAAGAAATATATAACCAAGTGGTAAAAAAGGAAGCGGCGGAAATGTTTATTTCAACGTTCATCCATCTTTGCCGTTATGGTATTTCCGTTTCGAAACATACTGATCCAAGGTTAACTGATAGCAATGGACACGGAATAATGACACCCCTACCTCAAGAATTAATTGACCTATGCACTGATCGGTATCTCGTGGAATTGTTTTACCGATCGGATTGTAACCTTAAAAAATGTTGCTTTTAATTCGCCGATGTCAGTAGGTTGATTGGAATGGTTTAAAGGGTGACTTTTTATATCAGTTCGTTCATTACAATTGGGACAGTGGTGAGATTTTTAATCTTCCCAGAAAAAAAACGTGAATTTAACATACGTCATAATTCCTTAATGGATTGGACTGTTCGTGTATTTCCAAGTGTTCGTATACCATATACGGATTCAGAGGCGTGGACTATGCAACAATGTGGTAAATTGACTCGCGATCTCCTGGTGGATATGGGATACATATGCCATGAGAATGATTAGAACGCAACAACTACAGAAGGAACTGCCGACGAGGATATTGAGGTAGATATTGATGACGAGGAAATCAAAAAAAATGTCTATTCTGATAATGATTGATGGTTCAGTAATATGGTTTATGTACTTCAACCATTATTACGAGCGAGCCAGTACAAATTGCCAGAAACGGTGGAAGGTTTTTTCACAAATGTTTACAGAATGGGCATCCACACGTGGAACGGAACAAGTTTTATGGAAAGAAAGGAGGGAAGTGCAAGACCTATTGGTACAGATTAGGAAAGGTAGATATTCTTTGGGTCAGGAATTGGAATCTGCAAAGGAAAAGGCACGTTGGGACAACAACGAAATCCAGCGTTTAACGGAATAGTTGGAAAATTCAAGAGCAACCGTTACGGAAGTATCTTCAGAACGTTATCAATCTATAGTTCTACTTTCATCATACAGGAATGCTTTAGCTGTTTAGAGCTGTATCTCATGTGACAGGTGTCACTAAATCGTGCATGAACCGTCTTGGTGGGGTTCTGATCCAGGCTACTTCGCGTTGTAACGAACTTGTATCAACTTTTTTTATCATTTATACCGTCTCTAAATGATGCAGGAACGCAGCAGAGCACAGAAACACAACCTGCACTACCTCAACGTTCAAAACCTAATCCTCCACCATCACCAGAATCCCAGTAATTGTAGCAGCACAATTCTTCTTTTCTGCCTTTATCTATGTAATACCCAATTTGGTTCATGCCTTCAACTCTTTATAAAATTATGCGTCGTTTAGTACCATTTCATGCACCATTGCATTCGTTTCTCACCATTACGGTCAAAGCTGTCTCAACGCTATATGTTGTGTACATTCACCTTGCCAGGCCGCTGTCTTCTCGCACATGTTATACGCAATTGCCGAAATTTGTTGAATACTTCCAAACAAATCTCGAAATGTGATTTCATTACAATTATGTATTTCATAATTAAGCACAACAATTTACTGGGACATAATGTTTTAATAATTAGTCACTTATTTTGCAACAACCGTCACGTCTAATTGAATAATATTCGACATCTTCGTGTGAAATCATCCATTTGGTTACTTGAAAATTGCATATGATCACAATAACCATCTGATGGATCTCACCATACATCAAAACATAAAACTTACTGGAACATATATTTTTGTTAAAGGAGAACTTAATTTTCAATGGACGTTTTTCACACTTGCATAATATACGACATGTTCGCGTAGAATCAACCAATTGGATATTTCAGAAATGGTATATGATCAGAAGAGCCATCTCCTGGATCTGACCATACATCAAAGAATATCACTACCTGGAACTTTTTTTTGTTAAAGAAAACCTATTTTTTAAAAACAGTCAGGCCTAATTTAATAATATACGACATGTTCGCATAAAAACATCCAATTGGTTATTTTAAATATGGTATATGATCAGCAGAACCGTCTGATGGATCTCACCTTAAATCATAACATAAAAAGGTCTGGAACATGCTTTTGTTTTGTTAAAGAACAACTTATTTTTAAAAAAACCGTCTGGTCTAATTAACTTAATATATAACATCTTCGCGTAAAATCATCCAATTGGTTATTTGAAATATGTTATATGACGAGCAGAAGTGTCTGATGGATATCACCTTAAATCATTACATAAAAATGTCTGTAACTTACTCTTTTTTGTTAAAGTAGACTTTTCTTTCAAAAAACATTATTCACACTTACTTAATATAAAACATATCTTCATGACATCATCCAATTGTGAATTAAAAATGATATAATCTCTCACCTTACATTACGCACATTTCACTAATATAAGACACTTTAGCGTAAAACTTTCCTATTGGTAATGTTAAACAAGTTATGGGATCATCACAACCATATGAATAAAGTCACCGTACATCATAACCATTAATATATTGAAACATTGTTTCTTATTTTGTAAAACAATGACATGTTATTGAATGACATATTATTCCAATTACATCAATTCCAATTAAGAAACAAATGTTGCCCAGTCTGCATATGATCATCCAATTGGTACTGTAACTTACATTACCGATGTATTGAATACATCGTATGTGAACAACTGAACAGTTCTATTTCTTTGCGTGGTCATTTCTGACAGACTGTATTCCAAATTTAATAATGTCATGTAATACGATTTGCTTGTTCACATCGAAACTAACGACTATATCTTCGCTCATGTTAATCCAATTGGTATTGTTAAAAGAACTATATGAACATCTCCGTCACATAACCTTACCGCCATAAAATATAGTTAATTCGTTAGTAGTTGTTTCCGTTATCATCTAAATATATAACGTCTTGTATGGGACATGCATGGGTCTTCACTTTCATCTTCTCCTCAGTACGATACACGATGCAGTATTGAACAACACAAAATATCACAATCCTCGAAAGGTGTAGAGCTTCTATTCGTTCAAACTTTCATATCCATCTTACTTGTACCCATTACGGTTTCATCTATTCACA
Organism: Odonthalia washingtoniensis; assembly: GCA_032358235.1. Taxonomy (NCBI): domain Eukaryota; phylum Rhodophyta; class Florideophyceae; order Ceramiales; family Rhodomelaceae; genus Odonthalia; species Odonthalia washingtoniensis. The sequence continues at coordinate 4,827 of JAULBU010012713.1, read as the reverse complement.
AACGTTACTCACCGCATATCCCTTCGTTACTCTTTTACTACCTTCTTGAAGACATTTGAACACATTTTCCAATCGCACTGCATTCCTTCCACTAGGATCAAGAAGTTTGTCAAAGACAATCAACAAATAACGGAACATATGCTGTTGTTACTATTCAACATAAATCTGTAACATTGTGCTTTTCTCGCAGCACTGATCTCAATGTGTTTACCTACCACAACAAATTTTGTTCATCTCCAAGCTTATCTCGGTCGGGTGCGAGGATAGAAAAATTTCCGTAGAGGTACTTCTTCATGGATCAAATACTACGTTGACATTAACCCTAATTTCTCAGATTACATTTTCCAAAAAGGTTTTTTTGTTTCAAGGCTGCTCTACTACCAAATACGGAATGATTTCTTACGACATAGATATACCTATTGGAAGCAAAGAACAAATGGACTAGGGTACCTATGCATTCCAACATATTTAAAATTGTTAAGTTGTTTACGTTTACTAAGCACAGGTACCGCTGCGGATAGTTTGGATGATGCAGTTTATATGTCGTAAGAAACCATCCGTTCCTATTTTCGTCAATTTTGTATTGACGTTATGAAAATGTACGGTGGCCGTTTTTAACCGCTTTCCATGTACTTCTTAACTTAAGGAAATATTTGATTCTTATACCTCCATTGGTTTTACGGGTTGTATAGATGCGGTTGATTGCATGAAATAGGTATGGAATAATTGCCCTGCAACAATGAAGGGACAATACCTCAATACAAGGGATTCTAAGAGCGCAACTATACAATGCGAAGGCTGGTGCGACCATAGTCTGTACTACTGCTGGTCTTGGTTCACTGGTCGTCCAGGAACGAACAACGACTTAAATTTCCTTGCAGAATCTCCACTTTTCAAAATTATTTTTGCAGAACACTTTTTTAAAACCGTGCCGGATGGCTTTAAAATATCTACAAACGTATCTCCACCTCACCTTTTATATTTATTAGGAGATTTTAGCTATCCGAACTGGCCAATATTTGCAAAACCAATGGTAAATTCAGACAATCCTGATGTGCGAAAATTCTCATTTCACCAGGAGTCTGTTAGGAAAGATGTTGAGCGGTTATTCGGAATATTACAATGAAGGTTCGAGATATTACGACGAGAAAACCGACGTTGGTAACTAAATGAATTGATTAGAATTGCAAATTCTTGTGTTATCCTTCATAATATCATGGTGAGTCTATCACAATTTACAGAAAGGAATAATGAACTACCAGATTGTGCTGATTTGCAAACTATCATGGAAACAAAATACGTTCATGCTACGAGTTCAACTTCTGAAATAGACGCAAATACAGCTCGAATTTCTACCGATATTATAGAGGACGTTGACGAAGAATCCGAACGTATTCTCTTACGTGATATGCGTTTTACAGATCCAGATGCACATCACAGATTGCAAACAGATCTTGTCAATCATAATAATCAACGACGTGAGTTTAATTTTTGGAAAGGTCCCTATTTTATTTCTTTCAAATTACCTTTCTATACGTTTGAATTCTACAAAGCATTTTTTCACACCCTCAATGACATTACATTTATGCATAGATTTATTTCCATTCAGTACATTTCCTTTTTTGTCTTGACACAATGTTATCATGTTTTTATAATTTCCAGTAGCATTAAACTCCACCTATCGAAACTGTATCTATCAACAACCATTTCAATCACCAACTCCTTTTTCTTACTATCCAACAACAGACTTTCTTCGGTTATACGTTTTACCAGTTCATTGCATGCTACACTTCCTTTCGGTAAAAATTTCAACGCAACACACATACTTGTATAATACCTTTTTTCTGTTCTTCATTAAAAGCGCAAATTCCATCCGTTTCTCTTTTCATTTCCATTCTAATACATTGAATGGAACTTAACATATTTCTCTCCTCTACCTTTACGGACTCTTTTTTTCATGGCTTTAATTCCATGTGGACTTCATCCAGTACCAACATTGTTGCTATGTACAATAATATCATCAACATCTGTAATGTTTCGGATATTTCCAGTAGCATCACGACCATTGTCACTTCCAGGACAACTATCTCTCTACATGGTCACTGTCATTACACATACCATCGGCTTTTTCAAGACTTTCCGACTCATCCCCAACCCGTTGTGCATTACTAGATATTGTCCTGAGAAAGGTGTGACCTTCTACCATTCCGGTTACTCCAACAATCTCACTCGCAGAAGCATTACTGAGATTCGTCATGACACTTTGCAACTCAGTCCTTCGAGGCACTACAACTCCACCATTTTCATCCACCTCTCCAAATTTCGGATAGTTAGCCAAATACTCTGCAGCTTCGACATACCGAAATGACATACCAATACATGGATTCGTGAGCTTATCTTTTCGACGTCTACACTGATAAATTGCATGTGCCATTTTCACCAATGCCGGTTTCGGCACATTTCCTGTTCGGTTCATCTTCAATACCTGTTGGTAACACGAATTTCATAATTCGGAATCTGCAACAAATGAATATCTCCACTTGCAACGAATTGAATCTTTCATTGTTTTCATACCATACGTCTCCCTACATACCTTTTCTATTCCTGACCATAAGGTATCCTCTGTCTGTACAAGTTTTTTTGTTTCAGATACTCACGCTTTTCCAAGTATTAAACATTCACCTTCTGACCATTGAGGCTCACTACGCTTATCCTCAACATCTCCTCTTCTTGGCGTTTTTTTGTTTTTAGCACCCTTTGGTCGCCCAGCATTGCCCTTTTTCCTTTTTACGACACTTTCCATCTCCCAGTCTCCGTTCTCATTGCCCATAACTACATAGCTTTGACTAGAACTTTCCTTCCCTCTGTCTTTTGCTTTACAATTACCCACTTTCACATTCTCCACATCAAATGCAACGCTAGGTAGTCCTGTCGGTGTTTTAGTCCTTACCATTACCGCTTTTCTTTCTGTACTGATTGATACATTCATTGTTCTCTAATCCTGTCCTTTTCCCGTACTCTCCGTTACGTTTTTCATATTTTTCATAAACAATTCTCTCCGTACCTCCGAATTACGTCCATGATATGTGTTTGTCATTGTTCCACTTTCGTTACAACCGTGCCATTCCGTGTTATTACATATTCTTCCATTCTTCCGTACAGGTGTTACATCTTCCAATTCTAGTTCCGTTTCGGTTCTATTCAGTAATCTCTCTATCCCGGTGCGTAAATATCTCTCTTCTGGGACACTGCCAACTGGATAATTATTTCTCACGCCTTCTTCATCGTCAACGATGGTATCTAACTGCTGTCCAGTTTCTGTTCCATTAAGGACTTTCCACGATTCTTCATCGTCCACTGTCATTGAATTCAACAGTCCCTCCAGCAACTCCATCCTCGCTTTCATTTTTTCATCATCATTGTCAATATTTTCATCCAGTGGAATACGATCCCCACTTATATCGCAGTCATCACTTATACCTTTATGGATTGACTCATCTTCCCTGCCCCTGCAGGAACGGTTTTGTAAAGACGTAATTTGCGATTCGAACTCTTCTTCTGCTGCGTTTTGTCGGGAGGGAGAAGTTCCTCCCGCTTTCTTTCCATCCGGTCTATCAACATCCATCACAGCCGTCACTCCTTCCCTGCTTGGACTTAAGGTGCTACTCTCACCACTATTTTGGTTTGCACTGCAATCTGTCCTGTTCAGATTTGTACCACTTTCATTGTAAACGTTTTGCGTTTCTCAAACATCGACAATAATCGGTTTCGGTTGGAATACATCTTCGCTATCCATCCTTGACTACATGAAGAAATTTTCCATAATTAATAACTCCTGAAACATTGTTTCATTGCAATAGAATATTATATTATTATGAATTAACTTATCTATCCGGTTTGTTTAGGTAACTTTGTACAAATGATAACGTCTTCACACCGCTCGGTATAGATTCTTTCCCGCTTCGGTCGTCTGCAACATGAAAATAACGTTCGACTCGTAAACAGGAAAGGCATATTAGGTCACGGACTGACGTGATCCTATTCCCATTTCCATTTTGGTGTGTGTCTCTACACTTACCTGTAGGAAAGACCTAGTAGGTCTTTCTTACATGTTAGAAAGGAACTCTCGAAAGAGCCAATCATATTTGAGACCACTACACGATTATACTATATGACTCACTAAAATCTTGAATATATAGAATATATGAAGATGAGATATCTTTCATGCTTACAAAAGCCACATGTACAAAGACAAAATAAAATAATGAAACATTAATCATAACGAAACAAGGGTGCCCTTTTCTAGATAAATGTGTAATTACTAGATGACCCAATCATTTACTATATATAACCATCACGGCACCCCTTGTGCCAACATACAGTACCCCACGACACTCCAACTTCTACTAACAGCTCCAGATCAGACTCTCTCGCATCAATGCAGCCAATCGAAACGGAGAAGGTTAATGATGCTCTGAGACTGCTAGCAGAAGCGCCTGCATGCAGGACTTCTGATTTCCAGGATTATGATGCAGAGCCCATGATGGATGGTTCTGACGACGAGAACGACACAACATGCCCTGTTTTTGACAAATTTTTCAACGATGGGGGTTCGGCTGCAATACTCAGTATGACAAATTTGACCCCCTATCAATTTACTGAACTCTGGGACAATATTTGCTCAAGTGTTAATGAATTTTATAGTGTTGGTAGTGGCCGTAAAATCTCTGTATCATCTAAGGATGCCTTTTTCATGACATTGACTGTTATGAAAAATGGTGGTCAATGGGAGTTCCTAGCCCACTTGTTTAATATGACGGGACGAGC
>JAULBU010012702.1:0-22729 GCA_032358235.1 Odonthalia washingtoniensis | reverse complement strand
AAAGTTGGAAGTCAATTTTAGATGCAGTTATTGCTGATTCAAATGGAAATAATCAAATCCCAATAGATGCGCTTACTAAGGACACGTTTTGTAAAGTTTGGAAGAAACTTGCTCTGTGGTTAAAAAATTTAAAAGTTGGCCCGACTTCTGTGATAAATGCACTTTCTATCGTAATGAAATATCTACAGCTCCTGATGTTGTTGTAAAAATACAGATTGAAAATTCATATAAAACCCATAGGGAAGATGCAGGAGATGGTTTTAAATTTTGTAACCGGCCTTAAGTTTGATTTGTTTGGAATACATTATAGTAATTATAATGAAACATTCATTTATGGACTACCGGAGGGGCATTGGCCGAACAAAAAGTCCGGAAATGAAGACGGATCAATGTTACATCATTTTTATGACCATGTTACATCATTAAGAGCAACAACAGTTCCTATGAAACATCTAATCATACATGCGGAAAACTGCGCAGGTCAAAATGAAAATAGACTCATGTTGTGGTATTTAGTATGGCGGTAAATTGACGGACTTAATGAAAGAATTTCTTTAAAATTTTTGATATCGGGACATACTAAAAATAGGTGCGACGATTTCTTTGCATTGGTAAAGAGGAAGTTAAGGAAAAGATACGATATGGTACCATCTGAAGTAATGAAGTTTATTGAAGACAGTGTTTGAAATAACAGTGCAGTATATTGGTCTGGAAGCTACTTTTGGAGAAATTATTTACTATTTCAAACGGTTTTCTTATCGCGCATTATCGCGTGTTTGACTTCTGCGCTACAAGACCTGGTTACATTCGAGCTCGATCATTATCTTCATCAGAAGCTTTTACTGATGTATTACTACTCTGTAAAGAAGTCAGTATTGATCAAGTTAAGAAGTGTAAGAAATGTCATGAATGATCCTATATGCAAGTGAATATTCAAGACATGTCTACTGTGCATTTGGGGATTTCGAGAAACAGTCGTGCCTACCTTGTTAAGGAGGTTCTAAACCGTTATTTTGTAGAAAAGGACGAAATCAGGGCATCGTACTTTGAAAACGGCTCTTCCTATCGAAATGCGTCTTGAAACTGTTAATTAAATCATGCCCCATTTGCCGTCGAGATAGATTGTATCATATCTAGGCAAAACATAGTTCGATTTAAATTCTGATTGGACGAAATGAATAGTGTGTTTAAGCCACAAATGTTTGATTTCCGGGTCTAAACGGTCCAAATTACATAAAATGCGAGTTACTCGGAAAAGTGAAATTATGCATTTCGAGTAATTCCAATGGACGGTTAAAAATGTACCCTCTATTGAATGGCTCTACCAATTGAGGTTTGGAACAAGCCTACTTTAACGACCTCGGCAATAATGGGTCATCCCAAATTCCAGCGTAAGACTTATGTGGATCCAGATGGATGGAAATTGCGACCATATAGATATCTGATCTTCTTCCATGGATTCGTCAGCTTTTTCTCGGTCTCTTTGATCGATATTTTCCTTGAGAGCCCATTAAGTAGGCCCGGGATGGACTGGATATTTTACTTTGTTGGAATGGAAGTCCGCACGGCAAGCTATGCAGATCCCGTTCTTACCAGTGAAGAAGAATCGAATGGTCCTTGTATCACTTTCCATCCTTAGAAATCGTGACTATTCAGATAATGGAAGGAGCTTCTTATTGGAAATAGTGCGAGGATAATAAAATAATGAGTAACCATGGGCCCCAATTTTGAGCATGGTAATGAATATGATGATAGCAGAATTATCCTATTCGAGGCGCAGCATCTTATTTTCGATACGAAAGCGGGGAAGTCTGTTTCTGATCCAGTTAGCGTGAGCGATTTGTTCCACCCAGAACATTCGGAACGATTGGTTCCGAAAATTTGAACTAGAGCGCATGTCAAGTGCTCCTGAAAAAGTCGCTCGACAAATACGTTGCTGTCGGATGCATGCAGAGGTGGTGGGTCAACTGAAATTTTGGCGGCTTGGAAACATCCAATTAGATTGGAGGTCAGATTTTCTTTTGCGTTATCGCCTTAAAGAGTCTTCAAGCGATATATATCTGTTGAAAAATGATTTCATACCATCAAAAAATATTTTTGAACTATACCTGGGATTGCACTTTTCGTATTGATAATGCCAATGTGCGATTTGGCTGTACGAGTTTCGAAGAGACGAGCGACGTAAAAATTTCTTCCTAAGATTCGGAATAATAGGCCAGAGAGATAAAAGTGAACCTCTGCATAGGGCAACGATCTCGTTTGAATCCTCTAAATTGGCGCTTTCTTCGTCTTTGCAGCCATGCACGGAACTGACTGGAGAGAGTTTATTATTGACCTGGAGGATTCGGAGACATAATCTCACTGATTCGAAATTTTGAAGTAGAGATCAGATGATATACCGACTTTTCCATAGCATTGTGTGTAAGAGGTGAAGAAGAAAGTGGATTGGGCGCTCAATGCATTCTTCTCTGGAGTAAGGTCACATACAATTTCTGACATATCACGGGGAAAATGCCTTAAATACAAGAGGTTTCCCACATGAAGTCTTCATAGGATAATAAACCAAGCTTGAAGAGAAAACAAGCCTTCAAGGTTTGTTTGCTCTTAAAGCTTGGTTCATTCTATACAAGATGAAAGGACGAAGCGAAGAGGATATGAAGAATATAAATGATTCTGGGAGGTTGTTCACTTCGAAAATGTTTGAGATAAAGTCGGGGGTGTGATATGCATCGATAATAAGGTGAACGCCTATCAATATGCGGACGGTGCCCTTCCCAACGACTTTAGAGTTACCGTGAGTGACTTACAAGGTTTCAGTATCAATACGTTCATATTTGATAAATGAGGACCAGCAGTGGAAAAGTTTTGAGTGGAACCAGAGTCGATAAATGCATCATCGCTATTCTAGTTTCCAAGGTTGACGACGTTTCTGCGGAACTTGATGCATGACATTCTCGAGCGAAGAGGTTGGAAATGACGAATATTCGGAGGCGGTGGCGGACGGATATAAAAGGTGCAGTTGGATTGGAAATAGTTGGAAACAATAGTTTAATCTTGGACGCGGTATTTTTGCATCTGGCCCCATTGGTTACTGTTTAATCGGCCTTAGATGGATCGAATCAAACGTTTCCCATCACTATTGCCACCACAGTGATGAGTGGGCTTCGTATATGAAAACTATCTTCTTCATTACGAAACCGACAGAACTTGATAAAAATTACCTGGATTTTCACAATAATGACAGTTCTTCAATTCTATCTTTCCTTGGAAATTTACAGAACGGCCTCCACTACTACCACTAAAGTGTCCAGATCCATCTAGATAATGAGGGATATGACGATGGTCATGATATTTTCTGGTGTCATGCCCAGTAAAGTATGAATGTGTGGTATTTCTAATGGTTTTAAAAGAGTCAATGTTATTGCGACGTTTGATGTTAAACAATACAGCTGACGTACTGTCATCAAATGAAGCTGTGCTCTACGTAGATTCCATTGTGAGGGAATGAAATTACTGAGTGATCGAGTGGTGATAAATTTGTCTTGATCGGTGAGATGTTCCTCCAAACCAGCGATTTCATTAATTAATGACATGATTTCAGATACGTGGTCATCCCAATTTGAATCTTCAAAAGATCTGAAGTCCTCAAGGTTTTGTGTGAGAATTCGCGAAGAAGTGACTAATAGATACAGAAAGATCCTCTGCAGCCCATACCATAGCATCTTGGCAGAATTTTCATAACATTCGACAAGTAAGCGAGTCTTCGACATATTACAATCTCCAAGGAAAAGGGCAATTGTATACTTGGCCTTAGAATTGGATTTTATACGATTGGTATATGCAGTTACTGTAGTATTTTGCGGGGTCACTCACTCAAAAATCACTCAGAATACATTTAGTGGAAACTACGCGTTCACTCAGTGATTCGCCGTGAAGACCCCCCTTTTCTGTTTCAAAGACAAGGTGTCGTTTGTCCGTAATTTGCCGAAAACAAAATAAATGTTTCAATATGTAAGCAAACCTAGATCTGAGCTGGATTATGAAATGGTTCATACCCGCTACCCATGTTTTTTCTAGTGGTCTGCTATGTTTTCAGCCTATGCCATATATGCTTCTGATAGGTATATCCATTTCATTCGGGATTGTTCTTATGTGTATATTTACATCACCAGTATAACCTATATATTAAGTTTCTTTGTCCTTTGTACAATTGGGAGGCCTACCTTTCAAGGAATCAATATCACCTTCATGATCAGGTGACCTACTAAGTCAACTGATCATGAATGGTAGTACCATTCTTTAAGCAGTAATTCTCTGCACATACAATAATATCTTCGGTTTCAAGGACCAATTATTTGGAATCATCAATCTTTTGACTATTGTCCTTAACTGCATAGGTTTTGGTAGGAATTGCATACTTCATTGAACAATCCTCTATAATTGCATAGAGATAGTTATGAACTGCATACTTTATAGGAAAATTGTTCTCCTCCTTAATTACATACGGATATATAGTCAGAATCTACATACTCTACTACTTTGTCATCACTAATTTCAATATCTTCATCATCTTCATAACTATAATCGTATTCCTCTTGGTTCATTTCCTGCATCAAAATAGTCGTTCTCCTCTGCATGAATACCATGAAAATCAACTTTTGCCTTGGTCAGGGTATATATTTTATCTTTTCTGAGTTGTAATTTAATTGCGTCGTATTAAATATTCAAAAGTGCAGGTCATGTAATCCTGAAGAATATCGTCGGGTGGTCTACCAATATATCTTCCTTCTCATAGAATTTTTCCTCAGATTCACTTTCGATATATTCCACTTGTTCATCATCCTCGGAAATTTCATTCTCCCCATCCTTTCCATAGTTCTTCATAGTAGGGCAGTTGCCTCTCTGTTTCTTTCTCGTAGTCGCTGTCTCGCTGTCCTTGCGATTTAGAAAGAGGTATAACCCTCTAATTAGTCTACTATACAATGGGCTACTCAGCACGCGGGTGGGTAAATAGTCTGCAAGGGCTACATTAGTTAGAAATAATCGTTATTAGATATTTGCATAATTAAGCGCATTCCGTAGATGTGCGGTAATTGACCTATTCTGTCCTGACATAGTTGAGTATCTTTACAGGCTATATAGGTCGAAGTGAACTCTGGTCTTGCAGTTGACAGTGATCGGGCACGCGTATATGGCGCGGGGATCACTTTCGCCCCTTAATATGGTGGTTATACAATCCCTGGGCGCGTTGTGGAATTGGGATCCCTTTTCCACTGAATACATCTCTCAGTATGTTATTATTCTAATTAATCCTTCGATATGATTATAGTTTCTAAAAGCTGGGGTTTGTATGGTTTTTCGTTGATGTCTAGCTTTGTTTATTATTATTCTGGCTGACTCGGTTGTCGTACATATACCAGTCCCGAGACCGGTCGGTATGAGTTTCGTGCACGTGTGTCAGAATTCCACTGGCGGATAACACGACTACTAGTCGCATTTGATTATTAGTAGTGGTCAAATGCTGACAAACTGGGATTCTGATCAGTCTATTTCGTATTCGTCAAACACTATATAGATTGATTCCATCAATTGTGCACTGTACTAATATATGTTTAAGGCTGGATAAGTGCATATTCCTGCCATTGGGTTCAATCATACGAAGCTCGCAAATGTATTAAATCTGTGAATTTGAAAAATATAGATCCATGCAGGAGAATGCAGCTACTTTCTTTTTCTAGAAGATGGAGATGTTCTGTCAATATAAAAGATGAAGGTTGACAAATATGTAAAATATTTGACACAATAAATATAAAACAGTTGATATATGAACCCATATTTCGAGAAATAAGAGAATAATTACACGTAAATGCGCAGATAAATTCCGACGTAGTTTCTGAAGAAAAGATTAGATGATCATATAATAAATACGATATTTACTAGAACATTATTTTCTGAAGAACTCAATCTGATGTATAGGATGTGGTTCCCATTTCAGATACAGTCAAGGATATGCAATTTTTGCATTAGTCAATGTGAATGCGATGCTTTGGGACGACGAGAAAGTTCGTTAAATACCGATAATGTTCGATGAATTTTCACCCCCACATAGATTATTATCTAAAGTAATGTAATACGTGTCAACGGTTGAAGACATTCCTTATTTCCTGTATAAATATAAGTCATATATTGACAAATATCTTCGAACTATTTTCCATTGAATTTTCTGGGTCGGTCCCTAAGTCATCTTTGGGTCAGAGCACTCGTTGGTTTCTGTTGAACATATTAAAATTTGCCATTGCCAAAGCCACTAAGTATGGAAAATAGGAGACAGAAACCAAACTTGTTGACAAGGAGATAGTTTATTAGTTTGGTCCACCAAAGACCAACGTTAGTAAAAATACCTCGTACTCCTCGATAATGGAGTTGAAGAAGTTTTTATAGGATCGAGGATTCACTAGGAAAACCGTTCTTGACTATGAATCCATGTAAATGGAAAGGAGGAACACATGGAAGTAACTCTGAACGAAATAATTTGTAGACTAGCAACATTTTATGGGACTAAATAAAGGGTATTGATGACCGAATATTTCATAAGCAAAACGTTATCAACCACGGTTTAGAGGGCCTCTACAAGAGGAGATTAGAGGATTTATCTCATCATGGGTCAAAATTTGTACAGGATTCAGAAACAGCAGTGGAAAGAAAATCTGAATAATGGGAATACAGTTACAAAATTCCAGATTGGATATATGTGTCTCTTAGTGCATAGTAGAGCTGTGAGATTCCGAATAAATTGACCAGAATTAAATCGATATACTATGGTCCATACCGTGTAAGTAGGGAGAATAATCCTCGCTACGTGCTTGATTGAAGACTTGTGAACTATAACTATGAGTTACATTAAAGTCAAATTTATTCACATCAAGCTGCTTCTTCCCATATCATACTGTGGTGCTAATCTTGTCTATTTATCTACTACTACCTGTATTCTTTTCCCCTTTACATTTGCTCTTTCAGAATAGGATTTATTCAACATTTTCTACGCTGAAGCTTAACTGGAAATTATCATATCAATAACAAATCCGTCTATCAACTGCGTCCAGACACACAACATGCTCGACCAATTAGTCCAGTAAGATGCAGGTCAGAATTTACTCCGATTGGTTAATTAATTTTCAAGATATATAAATGACAGTGTAGAATAGATACTTTACTAGACAGAAAAATTGGCTTATGAGAATTGTGGGATCATTTTATTGGACTATTTTATTATTTAGAAGAATTTACCCAACACAGTAATATTTTGTTGTGTAAATTCTTCTATTATTATTTTCAGTATCGACACACGTGCAAATAATCAGAACAAAATTCATTTAAATAATGAAAAGTACTTTATGCAAAAATGTATATTTCAACCAATGTTTTGGGTGGTTATCATAATTATTTACCCTCGATCATGTTTCTTTGCCATTGATTTAGCTGGGAAACCACACCAAAGTTAACCTTTAATGGTATACTTACCCATTTATAATTAAATCTCCATATTTTATATAACGTATACATATTACTGGCGTATATATCACATTTACGTCAGTATAATCAATTATACAGTATACACATATGTGATATTTTTTAATTGCCCTAAATATGGACTATGAACGATGTCTATTCTTGATGATTTTGCACATGTTGATATACCAGGTTTACACATACTAAAAATATACTTGAAGGTAATTTAAGGGAATAGATTATTTGATCTTCTTGATTTTCCTTTTTCTGATTCTATATTTTTATTCCATTTTATATTAGGAGAACTAAAACATGATGCTAAAGAACTTGTTTGTGAACCCACTTATGTTTTTGTGACAAATATCGGGGAAATTTTATCATGTATCCATTTAATTAATTCTGCTAATTGTAAGGAATGCACTCTATTAATCATATAATTTTTATTTACTCTACCTGTACTAATATTTGTAGAATTAGTACATAAAGAGAATTAACAAAAATAAGATGACTTTATATATTCCAAACGTGTTTCAATTTTGATAATTTTGTAGATTAATTCATTCCTAATAAATTATCAATGTACTTGTCATGTTGATGAATTATCTGCTATTTTTATAGGTGAAATATTGTCTAATCCATTAAGTAAATGTTAATATTACATTAATTTTCTACTTTTGTTCTTATGATATTCTAATATTGTTCAGAAATAATAAGAACAAAATAAGGCAATGAATAGCATGAGATATTCAATTTACCATATGCCTAGAAACAATCTTAATATGATGGTTATGAAGCAAATTTAAAATTAAAGGAAAATGCCGATGATATTCTGATTATGGTTCTGACAGATTCAATATCACAGGTGCTAGTCATTCACGTTAGAAGAGTGATTTTGGATGATGTTATGATGATGGTAATAATTGGTTAGGCACTTATTTTCTCATATTTTCTGTAGTTACGGACAAACTTTTTACTGTGTGATACATGAAGATAAGAACGTTTTCATTGCATTTGCTGTTCTTGCTAAAACTGATATTGTAGGTTATGACGTTTTTCACGTGTTTTGGACCGGTGGTGCTTATTGATTTTACTGTTTCTTGTAATATAACTGTGAATTACTACTAGTTTATGAACGAGCACCAATTAATGGAATTTTAATAGGTCCATAATTACTTTTTTGAATGTTACTTCTATATTGATGTTTACGTCGATGTATTGCTATTGGGAATAAGAAAAAATGGGTGCACTTTCAATGAAATAGAAGTACACCCAGTGTATTTATATACGATATGTTATTAATGAACAGTAATGTATATGTAGACAAATATGCGTTGTCTTTCACTACATTGAGATGGCTTCAATAAGCCATCTGATTTCAGCCATAGTCGTGAGAGACAGGACGTAAGATGCTACGTACCTACTACTAGTATTGTAAATGCATTCCATTGTAACTAGTAGTTGCAACTGAATGCTTTTAAAACGCACTGATTCAGAGACCCTGAACTCATATCTAATAACAGATACAAATTATTTGATAGCTTACCTACATAACGACTAATAGTTTCAACCGATGAAAAGTCTGGATCGACTCTACCAACAAAATAAAAGAAAACTACTTCAAAAAAAGGCATTCAAAGAGGCATCAGGATGTCAGTCATTTCTAAGAGGATTGCAACGCTACCAGCTAGGATAAGATTTCAGTATGTGCTTTCTCAATTTCTACGAGGAGATGGTGAAAAAAACTTCACAGTCAATTCCCTACGATATATCGTATACCTGTTATAACAGGTCTGGGTACATCTCTAATGGCTGCAGAAAATCTCGCCAAAATTAGAAACACAGGAATAGAGGGTGGTATTACTAGGTAGACTAAGAGGAAGTAGAAAGTGAAATGTTGACTTTCAGTTATCTTATTCGATGTCTTTCTCCGGTGACAGTCCAACCTCTGGGAGCAATAGATTGAACCAAAGAAAACGGATCACCATGGACAGCATTACTAAAACAATGTCATCTGAGCATAAACATACACTTCGCAAGATACACCAAAAATTGATTAACATTAAAAATGAAGCCCACGGATAGCCTTGTCGTATCAGGTACGCGCGTAACAAGTTATGAAAAGTTTGGCGGGAACATCTTACAATGAATTTGATACACAATGGTGGGGAATATTGACGAGAGATTTGCTGTACGTGTACATAATAAGTGTTTGAATGATCCATTTTTCATTCGAATAATTTCTTGACCATTCACTTCTCAGAAAGCTACAAGAGCTACCTTAAGAGGATTAGGGGATCCTAAAATTCCACTAGAGTTTCAGAGAAAAATTGGAATACAATCAGCAGCTCTTTCGATGATGGAAAGAAGATTTGGTAACAGATGTACGACGGTGCCTACGAAATTAAAAAGGAAGTTAAAGGAAAAGTGCCACTGGTTCCTAAAACAATGACATATGAGGCACGAATGCCCGAAAAAAAGCAGAAACCCGCTGGCAAGTCAGAAGGCAAATTCAAACTTGGTAAAAGAAATATCAAAGACCAGTTTTCCTTTATGGAAAACGAAAACAAAACGTAAACACAGAGAAAATCAATGATCCCTGCATAATTGATTCACGGTCATATCATCACTACACCGACAATTCTGATTACATTCCCAGTTCATAGATTCAAGAGGAACTGTAACGACTGCGTGGTTAAAAACTTTGAATATAATTGTAAGAGGTGTAAATATGAATTATTTTAATCTTAAACTGGTACCAATGATAGGAAGGAGTCTCCTGTCAGTTGGACAGTTAGCTGAGGATCCCACAATCAGCCTTCAATTTAAAGGTGCAGAGCATACAATTTCACGCGAGAAGCGAATCATCGCGAGACGGATTAAAGGCACAGACAACCTATATATAACAAAGAGAAATACACAAGATAAAATACTACAAGAATCGAGGAAGCAGACCTATAAATCTGCTTCAGAACATTCTAATTATTTAGAAGATGGTGTAGCATATTGTAAGCGAAACTGCATACAAATATGCAATTTATAGTACATGAAAAAATACATATGGTCACTAATTTGACAAGTGGTACAAGAGTGCAAAATAGACTTATACAGTTACATCACCCGAGATGCCAAGACAAATATAGCATACTGATAACCCCTATCTACCTCCATGCAGATAAAAAGTTCAACGAATGGTGATATTCAAAAAAACGTGTACTTCATACAAGTTCAAAGGTCATACGTCTCAGGAAAACCAGTGTCAGCCAATAGAAAGGACTAACGCGAATAAGTCTCATTTTGGGGTTTTTAGTATAAAATAAAAAAGCGAAAGCCGACCTGAAAAGGAAATCGGCAGAGCATTTTCCAAAATCATATAGCGTTTTGCAGATGTTAATTACGGAATTAAGAGGCTTTAAGTATGATTGAGAAGTGTCTTTACGTGATAAGTCTCCTCCTCGACCGGAAGCGTCTGAAGTGTATCCACACAAGGTGAAGCAAGTTTAAGTCTGTGATCTGGAAGGTTCCAGCCCACGATATAGGGCGAACTTCCTTCAAAGTTAAGACAGTGAGTACAATGAGGGGGTGCCCGAAGGTCTGAAGCCATGGCATGACATACTGGGGAACATATCAGCAAGTTATTTGTGTAGCCTTTCAAGTTTGGGTCTATTAAAGCTGGCGAAGAAATAATTAAATATGCCACTCAACTGCATGCGATGCGCACAAGGAAAGCTGCACGCAAAATTGTTCAAGAAACGCCCGAACACGATCAAGGTCTGAACGCACCGAGCAGAACCGCTGGTGTATTCGGACACGTGTGGTCCTTTCTCTGTTCCAGATGTAAACGAATAATTGTACTTCTAAACGTTTATGGATGATTGTTCACGGCTAGCAGCTACATTTTTAATGAAGGCTAAATCACAGACGATGAATAACATAAAAAGGTACGTTATGTTATGCGAAATAAGATCTATGGCATGCAAATACTCAATACGGACAGAGAACCCAGTACAATTCCAGTGAGATCATTAGTTTCATGAGAATAAACGGTATTACTCATTCTCTCACGGGGAGAACTTCACATGTGCAGATGCATGTGGTAGAGCCAACGAACCGAACTTTCACAGAAATGGAGAGAAACATGTTGTTAGATGTAGGTTCACCGAGATGATGGTGCGGGTACGCCATTGTGTATTTAACAATGGTACAGAATAGGTGCATCACAGCTACGTTCTATAACAACGAAACCCCATGTAATCTATTTTCAAACAAAAGACCAGGTTTGAAAATAGTCAAGCCATTCGATTTCACTGCCCTCATCTACATCCCACTTCCAAACCGGACGAAGTTGAATGTTTCGGCATAAGTAGGGACTTTAATTGGTATAGTGGATGTATGTTATAAGGTATACTGTCCCGCCATTCAGTGAAAAATTCAAACAAATCTGCAGTTAATTGTCGGCCAATAAATCCCAAGATAGAGAAGTATAAATTAAATAATGTAGACAGCAACTCGAGAACTGGAGGAACAGAGAGAAATTCAGATCTAAAAATGGATCACGAATGTGTTGAGGATGTAGTAGGTGAAGTAGTTTATAGACAGCTTTTGAAGGAGATGTTGTGGGTGTAGGGAAGTTTCCAATCTAAATCAGAAATAACAATCACCCCACCACACCTTGAAGGGAATAAATCAAATAAATCCACCAAGAATTATCAAAAATGACTTCTTTCCCTACATATCTCCACTCGGCGAAGATTTGGCGTGCCTATCCCTCACGAACATATCATTATTCTGTTCATTCAGATTTGGGTCAAAGCAACAACCAACCTACTCAACTGTCATTTAATCTATTGAATACATGGCATGTAAACATCCTGACGACATTGCGTCTACTTTGGTTCTTCCCGGCGGTTCTCTTGACCAATCATCAAGAATCACATATTCTCAGCTTTCCGCTAATACTAACACACTATCAGCCATGTTGTATGCAAATGATGTTAGAAATGATGATGCAGTGTGTGTATTTGTTAAACTTAGTAATTCCATTTTAGTCTCTATTGTTGCAGAATTGAAATTTGGCGTTTGTTACGTTCCACAGCATATGGGTATTTTACCTCCTGAACAATTGCAATAAGTTGCACATTCAATAAAAGCTCATTTGAATCTCTTATACGAGATCTACCTGAAGATACAGTCGCAGTTTCAGTCTCTGTTGGTAAGGTTGACACAGTAGGTAAGAAACTCGCACATACCGTTGACGTTGTAGAAACAGTAGGTGTATTAGTTGGGGTGTTCGAAGCAGTTCCAGAAATTGTTGGACTAGCAGTTTTTGACAAAACTATTTGAAATAGTACTTTCGCCCTCACCATCTACGATCTGAGTGATATCGGCCATCGTGACAATTTGAGGTATGATGGAGATTGAATAGGAAGAAGAAAAACGACGACGACTCTGAGCAGAACATAGTCATTTTAAAAACATTAATAAATTAAAAGGTTAAAAAGTTAAAAAGAATGGAAAAGAATTAAAAACTTTTTTATAAAAACTTTTTAATTCTATTTACTTCTATTTACTTCTATTTACTTCTATTTACTTCTATTTACTTCTATTTACTTCTATTTACTTCTATTTAATTCTATTTTATTAATTTAATTAATAATATCAATAATATCAATAAAGATTTACATGCCCTATTTTTCCTATGTGTTCCATCAGGGCAGAATGCAATCTGACGTGCTCTTCCAGGTTTTTTATATCTTCAATCACAGGCACCCTTTGATATATACAAAGCTCCGTGCAGCCATTTGGAACTGAATTCACATCCAGGTCAGACTTCTCACTTTCAAAATAACAGCCCATATCACTCGCCCCATCACCCATGTATTATTATATCCGTTATACGACAGTCATATTGTGCAATATGACTGCAGTGCAGACAATATACTTCAGTTTCAAAGGACACCACAACTTCTATGACAAAAACATATACCGTATATCTCCTGCTAGGAGCTTCTCAGTGAGCAGCACCCCAAACAGACATTCCACACATATTCGGGTTGCTTCCTGCATTTTCAATAAGCACATTGAGTGTAGTAGCCCGTCCTTATTTCTCTTGAGTCAGGGGGTACGGTGGTGGAACGGGGTGGCAGGGTGAATATATATAAAGGAAGCTCTACGTGACGGTGGACTGTAAACACCGCCTCGAAGAAAAGGGAGGGAATGGAGATGATCGCGTGATTCATATGTTCATCTGCGTCCTTCGTGGAGACGAACTTGTGTGGAAGTACCGCGGATCTTCTTTATCCCGTCCCTAGGGTGTTTGGTCCCGGAGTTGGTTAGTTGGTAGCATCTGTCGGCTCAAGATTGGAGTCCAGTTTGCTCACGAGGGAACATAAATTCCCGTCCTATTCGGCGCCCATTTGACTCCAACGAGTCGGTATTTCTTATCTAAAACTGTGGTTAATACAGACCCGTAGACCGAAGTCCCAGGTGTGTAAGCACCACAGGTGTGGAAAGAGAAAATAAAGAGATACGGGAAGATATAGGAGTAGGAAAGAAAGAGTGGAATTAATTTGAGTATTTCTCAGTACTTGCTACTGGCCAGGTACTACATTGAGCATCAGCATTGGGTATCTGAAAATTATTTTCAAAAAATGTCCAAGACGGACAAATACAGTTAACTACGTTGTAGTAAGAGCTGAATGACTCTCTCGCCATGATGTAAATCTGCTTCTTCTGTGTACACTAACCTGACAAAACAGTTCCGAACAATTCACTCAAATCCAGTATGTTGACATCATTACTACGTTCTGGAAAACCAATTTCAAATTTACATACCCAAAGATCCAAATTAAAAACTGCCACCATTCATAAAATTGGATGACCATCTTTTCCAACCACGCGTCCTTGCAGAGCTTTCGAGCAATGTTTCCATGTCCAACCAGCATATGCTGGTAGACTATATAGTCTACAGCATCAATACATCCCTGGAAACCACCATCTTTGATTCGTCTTTGATTTAGACTTATTTATTCTGCTGACGGCTCCCCTAGATACTCATCATAATAGTTATCAGAAACTCGTGGAAAAGTGAACTAAGCCGTAAGAATGCCGTTTCCTCCATTACTTCATATTCTTTATCGCAAGCATCTCTTAGTATGCCATACGACGACTGTCTATGTCCTGTCATTACTTTTACACTTTTTTCAAGCGACGATATTTTTCTTCTTTCAGCAGAATTATTACGCAGTCCAGGGCGGCAAAATTCGCCACATTACGCACTACAGCCAACACATTCAACAATGACCGTCACAAAAATACCAAGCTGTATGTGCAACCGCCTTTAAAGTTCCTCTTCACTTCGACGCGGTCCTTTTTTCTGTTGTTCTCTGTCGCACCTGTTCGAACGGTTAGAAGTCGCGGAGCATGTACTTTATTTTCGTGTCCTAAAACTTTACACTGGTTACTGCAATTAATGTGAGTCATATTATCTTTGAAGAAATTATTTTGGCGCCTCCTACTATTTTATTGTTATTCACAATATATTATTTGTTCACAATAATTTTAGTGTGAAAAAATTATTGTGAATCACATTAATTTATTTTGGGAAAATTAATGAGCTGAATTATTGTGTGAGGATACTATCAACGCAATAATTGCTAAAACATTGGGCCATTTTCATTGAAATTATTTCAATGAAAATGGCCAATGTTTTAATCAAATGCTACATGAACAGGCTTCCCATCGAAGTGATTTCTGTATTTCGACACAATTTCCTGAAGCTTTGGAAAGAGCTGACGAACCTCCCAGGTATTGTTAACTTTCAAGGCCAATCCGCAACGAATCATTGTCTTCCTAGCATATTGTACACCTTCTTCATCCTTTTGTTTGTTCATCTCCATAACGGCCTCGGCAGCAAGCTTTAGAAAAATTTCTTTCCTGGATTCATCAATTTACCGGATGAATCCAGCCATCTGTTTTCCAAAATTTGGTTCATGTTGAAATCTTCCCAACAAGAGGACCATGCGGACTTAATTTTTTGAATTATAAATGAGTCGCAAGGTTGGACCAAATGGGTCGCATTCTTCGGGAGAAATCTTATCTCTGTATTGATAGAGTTGATTGCCAGTCTCAATGCATCCGTATCTTTGTGACCCGAACAGTTATCGACAAACATCACCCTCTTTTTCCCGTTTGGCAATCGAGAAATAACACGTGTCTCTTCCAACCATTTTGACATGACAATGAATCCATCCATCCCTTCGGACCTGTCCTGTAAGCCACACCGGGTATGTTGTCAGGAACTCCAATAATAGGGTAGCTTCGATTGGTGTTTTTGAATATCATGAATACTGGTTCAATTCGGGCATGTCTACAACCAGACAGCCTCACAACCATAGTCATTCCCTCGCCACTTGACACTACATCAGTCCACTTAACCTTTTCATCGCCCTTGAATCCGAGGCCTTTTCCAGAGTCCATATTGACGATAAAAATGGGTCTCATCGGCGTTCTCGACGTTATCTTCATTGATAATTCCACTGTAGAACTGCCTACACATTTGACCCAAATTAAAAGCCACCTCCATTTCAATAAATGCCTCCTTATCAGGACTAATTCAGTTTCCCATTCAATGATCGCTGAACAATTTGGAAGCGATGGCAAAATGATTGAACCCACCTCGTTGTAATTTTGTCTTTGATAAGAATTTTCGACTCAGGATGCATCATACTTGATGTGTAAGCGGGGTCCTCCGAACGTGCAACTGGCAACAAAGCAAGAGAACGAAGAACAGAATAGGTGAATTTCACTCCAACTCTGGACAGGAACTCAAATTCGGAACAAACATCCGTAGGAAGTGCGCCCATCCACGGTGTAATTCGACGACCTCTCCCCTTTTTTGCTTTCAAGTCAACTCGTTTCAATCCTCCGCTTGTCATCCGCGTTATGCTGGACGAGCTTCCACGGAGAGTCAATGCGGACTCAGTGTTCGTGTAATTATCGCGGTCACGCCATATCCTCAAGGCCTTCATCACACCAGCCTGGTGAGAGTTGCGGAAATATTGCGGAAACCGAGAGACGGATTTGGATGCAATATGCTTTTCACAATCTCTGCTGACCGTGTCTAACATCTACTTGAATATTTTCATCTTCTGTTCCTGTGTAAGAACTTGGTGTAGAGCACGCGATGTCGAAGCATGGGTGCTTCCCAGATCTGTTTCCCGGACTGAGGTTTCGTCTGGAATGTTTCCAGTGGAATGAGACGAGGTAGGGACAGGAGTTGTGGTATTTCTGGCAAGGTGGGGCATAGAAGCTCGAGTGAGCGCTGCGACAATAGGAGAGGCGTACACAGACACATGATCTGTGGTGCTGTTGGCACCCTTGTGATAGTGGGTGTCTTGACACCAAGGAGTCAACATATGTTTGGGAGAAGCAGACGTAATGAACCTTTTTATCGGCATGCGCCATATGACGGACGGCGCTGAAATACTGTAAATTTAACAATCATCAATTTGCAGAAATTTACAGAGTGAAAAAATGCAAAATAAATAATATAATTTTCAAATGCAAAAAAGCTCCAATAAATTCACAATGAATAAATTTTTATCGACATGATTTAATATGACTAACATTAATTTTGGTCTTCACATTAATATTGTGATCACATTATTTGCAGTAACCAGTTAGTCGACAATTGGGGCTTTTCCCGCGCGAGAAGCACCCCCACTCCTCCTCGCCTTTCTATCTAGTTCGCATGTATCCAAAGCGCAGCAGCCATCTCCTCCTCCCGTTGGATTTCAGACTTTCCCAGACATTGTTTCGCCCATCCGCACGAACAGTGTTGCAAGATGTTGAAAAATAATGGACATGACATGTGATTGAGATGGCGAGGTGTCACACAGAATTACAGTCGGCAGATATTATAGTGCAATGTAATGTAATGTTACGATTGGATTTGGAATTATGAAATCCATCTTTTAGTCTTCTGTATTCGATTTATTATTTTAACCCTTGAAGGGCGGGGAATTAGGTAGGTAATAATATAGATAACTGCAGTGAATTAAGAGTGAGGATGGTGGAGAGGCTAATACTGTGAATTTCAATCATTGTACAACCAATAGATGCACAATTTGACTCTATGATGTAAACCTGATTATAATAAACTTTACGGGTGTGAGGCTATGAATGTCTGAATTGGAAAAAACAGTACCGTTGAGCCAATGAAAATAAACCTATAAAAATTTATACAAATAATGTTCTTGTACAGTTTGATATGATTTATCACATGCACATTGAGAAACTGAAAAACAATTCAAGAAATGGTACTGAAATACAGTACAAAAAGGTTGCACAGAATTTGCAAATATAAAAAGGATGAAAAAAAAGCGAACCGTGAGAACAGGCGGTGAAGGAACTGGACAAAACACCCTCGACAGAAACGGACTACGAATACTGACTTTGTTTTGTAAATCAACCCTCAACATATGGCTAGCGTAGACGGTTCAGATGAGGAATGTAACTTCCACGAGGCCGGAACGATGAATGATGACAATATGGAAGATACTGAAGCTGAGTTGTTTGAAGTAGTTGAGTTTAGGGTATGGAGCAGAATGACTTTGCAAAAAACGGTCCATATATATATATATATATATATATATATAAATGGATTGATAATACGAAACTTCACATTCTACAACCTGCTACTGTAACTAATGCATATAAGGCGAGGAAGGAAATAGGCCTCTTCCGAATTTACATGCAAAACTCATTTTTTGAGTGTGTACAAGATTGGACGAACTCAAATATGGCGCGAAAAAATTCTTCGATTCAAAAAGACGAAATTTGAATTGAAGAACTATTTGTGTATGTCGATCTTTAGATTTCAACATCAATCCTGAAACGATGACCTAAATAATACTGGTCTGCAAAACGTTTCCATGGCAATGACGATTTCAAACGTAATTTACCCCGAGATAAATTTCTAAAAATCCGTACTCTTCTCCAACTTTACCGCAGATATACACATGAAGAGGCTATCATGGTCCCGTTATGGCATTTACGTACCATGACGGAACATCCTTTAAAGAACTGTGTCAAAATAGCCATTCCCGTTAGAATTTGTGCCCACGATAAGAACACCATGCGGTGCCAAGCCCGTACTTCTTCAAGGTCATATATGAAGGCAAAACCTATTAAGTCTGTCATCAGATACTACCTAGTAGTAGGATGAGAAGTGCCATATCTTCATAGCATGTGGGATAATAACTCAGATAATCGTTCTGGAATTTCTCCTCCAATTGCTTATTTCACTCTATTTCGTAATTTTCGCGTAGTGTACGATCGTAAATTGGACAATGAATTTATAAATAATGATATTTTATCTGAATTTTTGTGCCTACAGATGGCACATCTGACAAAGGTGTATCATACTACAAGTGATAGACTATATGTAACAGACAACTTCTACACAAGGCATGTCTTGGATAAACAATTATTATTATTTTCGGATGGTCAATAAAAGATGTTAGACACCTTTCTTATGAACGCTCTAGATGGTATAAACATAATTGGTATGAAAAAAGGTATTCAGATACTTGAGCATTTGGGAATGGGGGCGTGGGTTTAATTCATGTATTGGACAAGGCGACTGGTATAAATACAGAACAAAATAAAGCAACAAATTGTGGATAAATTCTTTTCAAAGACCGCAAAGTGGTTACATTTTATGCAAATGATTTGGATGACACACTCGACGAGGTATAGGTCAATTGTGATTTCACGTTGAAATGCTTCCATAGCTTAGCGCCACTTCAACGATGGTTGGAAACGAAATCTATGAATTGCACAACTCTTTACGTACCATCAGCAGTTGTATCTTACAACCCATTTATGACCTGGACCGATCGCTTCGACCACTTCATATTAACTAATAGTATTATGCGTCGAGGAAAACGTGTTCTAATGTCAATTTTCATGTATTTTCTAGACGCTTCAATTCAAAATGCATTTATAATTCTGCAAAAAATCACAGTCCCAACGGAATTTTCTTATTGTGCGCGGTAATTTAAACGCAGAGTTTCTTCCCAAATAGTTGAACCTTTTTAATCTTAAAAATGAGGAATACAGCACTTGCAACAAGACTATCAGTAAAAAATGTTAGCCAAAATTATGTTGATATTTTATCTCAAAATATAGATAAGATCGTCATAACAGAAAATATAGACAAGAAAATCACCCCATTTTATTTATATCGCATATTCTCAGAAGAAGGTTTAACAAAGTGGACAAATTTTGTCTTTTTTCAATAGAAAACTGGTTTCCAAGTTAAATTGATTTCCATTTAATCACCGACAATCAGAAATCAAAGGAGAGAAACTGATTCTCTTTACCAAAATTTGAAAAGTGTGATCACCTATTGGTAAGAAACGTGTATTACATCTATTAAATGCATAAATAACATTGAATATGCTAAAAAACCATGGAAAATGCAATATACTGTAACTCATGCTATAATTTTCTACAAACAATTTCACATCACAAAAATTTTATTGCTCTTTAAACCCACGTAAATTCCTGTATAATCAGACCATCCATGGCTTATTTCCTCTAAGACCCATCTAGGAAGTTGAATGCGGTTATATGTTCCCGGATATTCATACTTCGCAAAAGTATAGGATTTAGAAACTATTTTCCGAAGAACATTCGGTGTTTCACATCCATCTTTTTCCTTCATATAGCGTCCATTTTTCAATAATGTCATCCCCGTATTGTGACCATTAACAGGGAGATCCACCGCACAAAACGCATACAACAACTTCTTCATCTACGCTTACCTTCTTCCCCGGATTTCTACGTTTCCTACTTTCTCCACACGTTACCTGCTTCGTTTTATTTCCGTCATACCCATAACTTTCTATACTTATATTTGTTTTTAATCCGCTGTCATCATTAGTGTTTGATTCCTTATCTCCACTGACGCTAGACTCCACGATAGGTTCTTTTTCGATATTATTGCGTTTATCATCGGTAAACGCAGATACCTCCTTCTTTGCATATCCCTCGCTTTCCCCTGCCTCTCCTACAGAACAGTCTATCGTGGCTATTCTTTTTATTAAAGAGTTCCCTTTAAATTGTGTGCTTGTGATACCGTTCACAAACAATGGTAATTATCGTTGTTCGAAGAAGATTTTCTTCCCTTCCTGCTATCTCGCAAAAAAAGACGTGAATTATTTTGAAATGACCTCAGCATTCCATGCGGAAGTTATGCCAACTCCCGTTTTCCGGTATAGTGCCACTTTTCCTTATTTCTTAGGTGCAGAAATTTCAATCAAAATATGGAATTCATACTTCTTTCTCACTTTTATTATGTATTATGTTATCGCGAAACTCGTTATCTAGTTTTTTCTTTATTTTTATCTCGTTTTTCGATTACACTGTACTTCATAATCTAATAATATTATTATACACCTTTCTGTCCTTTAAAGGATTTAATCATGGGTTTATTGGGTTGCGAGATTGCTCTAAAATAGAATAGTATCGGAATTAGATTAGCGGAATTGTCATGATGTGGAAAATGGATATTTATTGCAAAGATTCGTTTAGTTGAGGTGTAAAAATTGAATGGTGGACTATTTGTAGAAACGCTTACAGTGTGTTCTGTGCAGCGTGATTTAATGTTTTCAAAAATTTTGAAATTTAATTTGAAAACATTTAATGTGCATTAAATTTTGAATGGACCATCATCGCGAGAACACGACTCCTTTTGTGCACGTGGACGCACGGTACAATGCAGTACAATTTTAGTCTATAATATTTTATATAATATTTTAAAACATGGGCCTACATTGTTTCCGCCGTCAAAAAGGCCGTGTTCCAAGGAGGCCGAAGAGGAAAAGCGACAAAATATATAGCGGCTGTGACGAAAGGGGAACTGACATGGATCCTGCCAATACAATTCTGATGGGAATAGTATGGAGATGCAATTAGTCACACGTGTATGCACTGACGCAATTATTAAAACTGCGTGCTCCGCTCCCAGAATGAAATGACTGAAATAGCCACCAGCAGCCTGGTTTGTGTGGTCGGGGGAGGACGAGCACAATCAGAGAAAAGAATGCAAAAGTAAGCAATTCACGGCATGCTCACGGAATGCACATTCGCCGCGATTTTTTCATTGATTTCCCATTTACATTCTTTTCCATCACGACTCAATTATTGTTAGCGACGCGGAATACAAATTCGCAAACTAATTCTTTACGTTGATTTGTCTCTCTTTTCTATTTTTTAACTATATAATTTGTAGTGACGTTTGAAACCCTACCCACGCGGCCACCAAGCTGACACTGTCGGTGTCATTCTTCTGACGAGTCCTTATCTCGGAATTGCACCCCCCAATTCATTTTCCCATTATCATTTTTTCCCCGAAAGAAATACAGGTCCGCCACTTTAGCCACTACTACTTGAATGAATGCAACAATCACTTTCTCCTCTCCTCAATTTCTCTTTTAACCGTCCCTCAAGAAATTTAAATTCCCCCCATCGCAATCCTCCTTCCTGCTTCTTCCTGCCTTCCTGCCTCCTCAACTCTTTAAACCCACCTACATCCCATTTACCCCTTTTTGGTTTTTTTTAATAATCAACTATAAAATGGCACCCTGTGACGTTAAGGACATCAATGGTAGTGCTACAGCATTCTCTTCTGCCCCTGCCAATATCGCTAACGGTACAGCAACCACAACCGCTCATTTCAAGTCTGCCAATGAACCAGCATGGTTCAAGGAAAGATCTCACATGGCTTCATCCTTTCCTTCCTACCACAACGATTCATCGGATGGCTTCCGCTCGAACGTCGACTCTGCAATTCAAGAGCTGGAGCACCTTCGCCCCCGGAAATCCGCAGGTGTTGCACATTTCGGCACCGAAACACCTTTCTGGGAACAAACTGATGATCTGTGCACATCCATGCCAGAGGAAGGCTCATCTCTGAAAGACGTTGTGTCCGATATCGTCGATTTATTTAATGGTGTCAACAGTCCTGCCCATCCCAATTTTCAGTACAACGTCGTCACGCATCCGAACAAAGCTGCAATCATCGCTACCGTGTTGGCCAATTATGCATCTCCGAACTACTCTATGGGTTTCAGTGGGTGGAACCTTTCACGTGCAGAAGTCGAAGTCGGAAACATGATCTCTAGTCTCGTGAACGGATGGCAACCGAATGTTGCCG
>JAULBU010012701.1:0-45016 GCA_032358235.1 Odonthalia washingtoniensis | reverse complement strand
CTTTTGTTTCATTGTGTCTTCGGTGTTGTAGCATTTATTCAATGGTCACTACATCTATACACATCTTGCTTATTCTATTCCATGTAGCACTACATTCCGGTGGAATAACATTTCGGGTTGGTTCGTTCTCATAGGAACAAATGTCATTTGCCACGGTAGACCTTGGCAAGGGCCTCGGAATTCTACCTAGTCGTTTTGTTGATGTTGACTTGGCAGTTAAGACGATACGTTTTGTTGATGTTGACCTTCCACCACTTATCGATGCCTCAATCTCTGGTGTGTCTTCTTCCATGTCAGACAATATTGGATTCTTTGCTTTTGTCTTCTCTTTTCTTTCCCGAGGTTCTTCCTCGTCATAACTCCGTAGGCCAATAATTTCACGTTGCTGCCTTTTCTTTCTTCTCGGATGTGCTGGAATAATTCCATGGATACTCATTCCTGTTGCTTTCTTTCCTATATTCGCACCGTCATTAATTTCTTTGAAGAAGTATTGCCGTATTTTTCCGACAAGTCTGTCATGGCGAGCACTTGAACCGGTAGCCAATTTTCCAGGCCTATTTCCAACCCCATACTAGAAAAGTCGCATGTGATTTCAAAAGGTCTCATGTATAGTTTTCTTTCTTTTTCATGTGTCTGGGATGACTACGTCCAATAATTCTTGCATTTTCTTCGGAACTTTTTTTGGAAAATCACATTCACCGTCCGCAATTGCTTCCAACAAAGTCTGCATAGACTTTAAGAAATTATTACCAAGCCGATATAAAACATTTGCACCAAATGTTTCCTTTTCTAGGCTTTGAAATTAAGCTTGAGCTGCATTCAATAGGTACATTATAGTCTTCTCCGTACTGTTGATGAGAATTCCACTGTCCAAGTACGTCACCCCTCTTTTACCAGAATCTTGCCCAGTTCCAAACTGTGATATGGTCTTGGTCCTTGCCATGACAGATTTGAATCTGACAAGCATCTTACCCACACGAGCGTACCGTTAGTATGTTGAGGTACTTTTCGTATCAATAAAATTTGTTATTTCCATGTCCCTTGCAATATCCACTGTCGTCGTTTCTTCAAACAGTATCTTATATTGTTCAGTAAAGGTCTCAGCATAACGTATGACACTGCTCATGAGGTCAATGAACGAAATTTCCTTTTTTGTATTCGAAGATGATATGTTTAGAGACCTGCTCAGATTTATAACTTCCCATGGCGCCATGGTCTCCTTGTCAGTACGTACGAGAAGAGTGACACGAATACGATCTCTTGCCAAATTTTTTTCCGAAGTTACCTCAACACCAAGAATCTGTAGTGCGGACAGGCGATGTCTCTCATTCCCAACAACCAATACCTTTTGGACTTCAGTACAATTATATCTCTTTCCTGGCTGCATAATTGCAAGATACCAGTATACGTTCCGTCAACATCTTCAGATTCGAAAGTGACAGAGATCTTTCCGAAACCAACTTGATACCACTCTTGTTCAAAGGATTTAACGAATGTATCACGATACTCGGTGCTGACATCTCTGAGAGGGTTCTTGACGTTTCTGAATTGACTTATTCGAAGCCATAATTAGAGAGTCCATAATTACTAAGACGAAAGTCTGAAAGCTGAACAGACCTCCCGCTATCTTTCTTCTCATTATCATCCCTGTTCGCTCGTTGAACTGCGATAACCTCCATCGCTTGAGAAACCCAGCAATGAACACCATCTTCTGATTCCAAATCAAGGAGGATTGCTGGGTTGGTACCACATTCATTGTTTTCATAATACGGATATTCCCGTTCCTTATGCATCGCCTTGATTTTGACATCGATTATTTCCACTCTGTCCAATATGTCATCCGGTGCAGCTGTTTCCCATCCCGCTACACTGCCAGAGTTAGTTCCAATTCCAGCCCTCAATTTCGCTGTACCAACAAGGACTGCACTCATATCTGAACAATCAATTCCACGGTACCCTCGGCATGACTTCACCACTTCAACAGAATCATCATCTATACAGTACATCTCAACAGAAATATATGGAACTATACACCTTGCCGCTTCATCGGCACCGTTTTCCTCTCCAAGAACCAGCTTTTGGAATAGTTCTTCACCTTTTGCGGGGAGGTAGCGATGCATGAGACACTTCTGCTGTGCACATGCAGAAGATGACGACATAGATGATTATAAACGTATCATGTTGTAGTTGAGAAATATTAAAGTTAATTGACGACGTCTGGTTGTGAAGAAGGCTATACTAAAGTCAGTTGATGACGGCTGGTTGTGAAGTGGGATCTCATAATGTTGTGCGCTTATATAGAACAGAATATATTGCGATTTGACACCGACCTCGCTTCAGTTATATGACTTTGATGATCGGTTTGTTGTATTTTTTATGATAAGCTGAAATGTTTCTATCATAAACGGAGCTGTTAATATATTGCGATCTGACAGTGACCTCGATTCAGTTGTATGACTTTGATGATCGGTTTGTTATCTTTGTTATCGTAAGCCGAAATGTTGTTATCATAAACTGAACTGTTGTATGATTTTCTCAACCGAACGGTGCTTTTGTAACGACGCAATAATTGTTCCGCGTACGCGTGTTTTGTGCTCACCCGTGCTATATTGCAACATATTTTGGCGGGAGAAAGCATTACTCGCAAATATTTTCTAATATTTTTCCTCCATATGAGGGACGAAAAATTGCAGAAAATTGAATATATATATTATGTTGTAAAAAATTAAAAATTAATTTTTCTGCACAAAATTTTCCTCCATATGGATGCCCAAAATTTGCAGAAAATTAAACCATTGATTTTTTACAACAAACAACAAACTTTTACAATAAACAACAAAAAATCAATTGTTCAATTTTCTGCAATTTTTCGGCCTCCATATGGAGGAAAATTTTAACATTTTTCTTCATCCCCCGACACCGTACGGAAAATTAAATATTTAATTTTCTACAATATATAGATCAGAACATTATATAACTTTTCCGGGCATAACATCGCGGTACTGCTACCGTTACGTTACCTTCTTCACGTTCGTTCATATCCTTCCAGTATCAACATCGGTGATTGCGCCTCTACTCGATTATTACGACCTTCCACAGGCATTATCATACCTTTGCAAGAACACTTTCTTCAAAGTCATCATATCAGCACCATAAACATCTACACACATCAAGTCAACTTAAAAGAAACGCCGTTCAATCTTACCATTTTAACAGCAACTTTACACTCCATATATTCTTCTCTGCCAACATCAGCCACAAGCCATTTACATCAATTTCAACATTCTACATCCCATTTCCCAACAGTATAAACTTCTTTTTCAACACGGAACTGAGCAAAACCACAACATGTAATCTTCAACCTCTACTGGGAAATTCTCTACTGGGAAAAACTCATCTAGTGAATCTGAATTCACTCGATTTCTGCCGTTTTCATTTATTGACAGTTTCTCCGGCTCATCTTTCAAAGAGAAATTCAACTACAGGAATTTCAACTTCAAGAATCATCTGGAATGGTTGAGGTTCCATGACGACCCAATTTCCAAGCGCATAACAACACGTTTGGAAAGCAAGGCGAATGACAGAAAAAAGGCTTTGAAACAATTGGTATTCGAGTCTTTAGGAGCTAATGATGACAAGATTCTAGCAGAAATGTGTTCTTAGCAAGTGCGTCAGATAGCTCGTGCATCTCTCTCCATATACACATATGGCTGTAGATGAACGCAAACTGCAAATGTTTACTGACTTGTTCACTGACAATTTCACTTCAACTGGATTCTTAGTTGGTCCAACATTCATTCACATGATCATACAGTCAACTGGGAAATATTGAATCACCTGACCGAATTTTAATAAAAACTCCCAACGACTTCGCGTATATAATGATATGTATGTTATATGTGTATATCCCCCCGATGCGTATCTATCTTTATAAATTGATAGTTTGTTTATTTAATAATATGTACGTATATATATATATATATATATAATGCCAGTCAACAGTGATCGTAATAATGATAATAGAATACCGATAATAGTAATAATGATAATGGTAATATGATAATAGTAATATGATTATAGTACAATTGTTAAACGTTAGCAGTAGCCTACTCTAGTTTGGGCTATCCTGTGTGGAGATGTTATTTCTTCAAGTGGGTATGCAATAAAATGGGTGTACCATCTTCTGAGTTTCTATAGTTCCGTGGATCGCTGTTTTGTAGCGAAGTGGTTTATTCCTGCCGTCGCTAGATGGATTGTCGGGATGCTACCCCAATATCGTTGCATATCTACATGCCGATTTTGGACTCGCAGTCGGGGAGGATGGTTTCGCTCGTTTGTTACGCGTGCGAGTCTCTTCCGTGCTCTCAGTTGCCGAGGATTAGATCGATTGAGGCGCTTTGGTTCTGAGTCTCCTCTTGTCCAGGGTTGAAGCTGGTACGAGTTTGTGCTGGTGTTGTGGGGTTGCATTTTCGTTAATGTCTGGCTCTTCTTTATTGTTCTCTTTCCCGACTCGGTTTCGATATCAATTCCAGTTCCAAGATCTGTCTGAATGTACTTCTAACACGTGTGAAAGGTGTCACTGTTAGTAAATACTAACATTATAGAATTACGAATTGACTCATTCAATCTATTTGGTCATCTACAAATATTGTGAACACTGAATTCAGTAAATGCGATAAATGAATGTGGGAGCTGCATAAACTACTCCTCAGTCACACAAACTTTCATCTGTATCAAATCTGTCAATTTGACAGGGAAAGGCCTAGACGGAACCCATTCAACATGTCTATCCCAAGAACTTTCGAATGTCTCCTCTTTTACCACAGAATTTCATTTGTCTCGGAGACAATGTCAAGCAAAAATTCTAAAACGCGTAATAGAAATATTCTCAGTACCAAACATTTCACTGGTACTAGAATAGGCTTTTTTTGTCAAACAATTTTCAAGTCGTGGGCAATACTGGCAACATCATTAGATATTCCTTTAGTCAGTACAATGGTGTCACCCTACATCTTTCACAACTCAAAAAAATCAATATTCGAAGTTCTTTCTACAAAAAACGATGATTTTTCTCCAGTTACTCAAGAAAAAATATTTACGGCAGATGATGAACCAGTCACTATTGAAGAATTGGTGTTCGAACAAGCTTAGAAAAGAACAAACAGAGTGGATACAGCATTTCGTTAAATCGCATCTTCATATTTCACCAGCCTACACAACATATTGTGCAACATCTCGTTGTACGACCCCGATTCGAACTTGGGATCACCTCCGATGCTGAAACTTTTCTTTTCTGATCCGCACAGTTCGGAATTGCTGAAATGCTTTCCTGTCATACCTGGTCATGTATCCGAGCCTCTCAACCTATCCGTTCCAGTTAGTAACAGTATGAAAATTATCGAGGACGTTGATGAGAATATTTCCCCTTCAGAGGAAACGGAAACAGGTAATGGTAAGCGTGGACGTTCACCGTCTTCCAAATAATTGCAAAGAAATGAGAAGAAATCCAGGTTGGTGGCAACCAGGACATGAAAACATCCTCAAATCAATCTTTGGATATCCCGACAGAAGTTAGGGAGGAAAATGATGTAGAACCAGCAGCTTCAGATGAGCTGACTACAATGGGATTGAAATCAATCGAAGTGCTGAAATTAAGTATGCAGAATTACTTTTGTTGCTCTGACTGCGATTTTTAGTCCCGTACTGACACACATGAAGATTCTATTGGTCAGACTCTACAAGATAACGTTCATTTTATTTTAACAGATCCACCATACAACATTAGATATAACAACGACTATCCAAATTCAGATCACGGTCAGTTCACATCAGAAGACATGAACGAATTGGTAGATTTCTCGGAATCTGTTTTGACACCAGGATGTTATGCGCATATTTTTGTTCTGTAATTCCATTTTCTTCCTGAGTTCAACCTATTAAGTCGAAGAAGGAATTAATACCATTGTAAGACCCCGAAGAACATGAAATTGGAAAAGGATACAAGACTGAAATAAGGGCTTTTAGTGTGGAGGAAACACCGCTCCATTACACGAAGAAAAGGTGTTACTATGCATCAGATCCAAGAACATCCCTTCTCACTCATCTCTCCGTAGTTGAACATGCAGTACACTTCTGGAAGGATGGTATGGTATGGGATCACGCTTTGAAAAGAATAAACTACAGTCGTTCTGGGTTCATTACTTCTGTTCATCCTGGAACATGTAATGAAATTAATAACATCCCGAGGATCCTTATTGACGAAAAGGTATTCCTTCCATTCTAGACGAAGTCTTCCGGTCGAAGACCAATGCTCCGACCAGAGCAAAAGTCAAGGCAGTAGGTGATGGATATTATCCTTAAATTTACCCATCCTGGTGAGTTGGTTGTGGATTCTTGCTCTGGTGCATTTTCTGTAGCAATTGTATGTATGCTTCTTCCAAAACATAGAAAATTTGTCGGTGGTGATATGGATGATAACTGTTTGGAATGCTCCTGGACACAACTGGCTGAAGTTTTCACTTGTCAGCTACTCAGTGATGAATCCGACATTGAGGGCACGGAACAAGACCTATTTGCTGCACAAAAATACTTAGGAGATCTGGAAGCCATTGCAGTGAAAAAGAGAAGGGACTTATGGGATATTCTTTCTGGACTTGCCACAGTTCAGACATTCTCTAAGCACGTTCGTCACATAATTTCACAAGCCATTGGGGATACATTTTTTATAACAACGGTGTTCTCATACTGTGGGAAAAGTGGAAAATATCATGGAAGTGAACCCTTGACGGAATACCTACAAATATGTTTCTTGGAATGGAAGCAGGGACACTAGGTTTTTCCCTGAAACCATCTACAATCAAACATGATGAAGCTGGTCTGGGAGTTTTCACAGAAAAGACAATGGATGAAGGATTCCTCATTGGTCATTACTATGGAACATTGGTTTACGGAAATATCGGCTGGATTTATTCAATTACAAAAGCATACGGTGAGGGTTTACTTTCAGTATCAAAGGCTCAATTCCTAAAATTGGGTGCCAATTGTTTACATAAATTAAGAGCAAGTGATGAACGAAAAAGAAGGCATGGATTGTAGCTGCCCCTTGGTGCATTACAAGATACATCAATTATTTCCATTCTCACCCTGGAGATAAATATTCGGCTAGCGACATATTGAATAATCCAAGAACTGCAAATTTCAATCTCGTGCAGAACAGAAAATTGAGAACTGATGCGGCTATAACTTCTTACAAAACTTTGGAGATTCTTGCTTTATGTTATATTTCAATTGGT
Organism: Odonthalia washingtoniensis; assembly: GCA_032358235.1. Taxonomy (NCBI): domain Eukaryota; phylum Rhodophyta; class Florideophyceae; order Ceramiales; family Rhodomelaceae; genus Odonthalia; species Odonthalia washingtoniensis. Next base: position 37,724 of record JAULBU010012701.1, on the reverse strand, counting down.
CAGGAACTTTTCATTGATTATGTTCCTGATCATGTTCATCAAGTTAAGGACAGCTAGTAATTTTATTTTCATTCTTTCTGTCATTTTATCTTCAAGTTGTCTCTTCTTATGTACACTGCATTACACAATTATCACTATAACTACATTTATTAAACTAATATAACTTATTTCACTAAACACTCTCAATGCCATGATAAGCTGTCGTGGTACAAGTGATAATATCTACATTATATTCTGAGGATATAACATATAATTTATTACTTGTCACATGTCACAGAATGACAGCCTGTCATGTTACGGTACAATGAAAGGCTCTCATCCTGATAATATAACATTCCAATAGCCATTCTGATCCATTAAGATGTGAGCAACCATACATTGCGATTACTATAACACAAGATGGACAGTTCGTACAAATAAAGCTCGAACAAATTACTACACTCACCTACCCATTTATGATTGTTCCTCACAATCATATATGGGCAGCATAATTTAATCACTATGAAAGGTAGGCATCTGTACTACAGGTTCCTTCCTTTCCACAGTGAACTATATCGTAACGTAACCTATTTCCTACAATTCCACACTTGAAGTGCGCAAGGGTAGGAAATAGGTTACGTTATTCCCTTCCTCAAATTGTCAAGGGAAAATCTAACAACTAATAACTAAATATAAGAAGTCATTGCAACAATTCATTCTACCCAAATATAAAAAAGTAGATAACCATTTACGACCCCACAAGGGCCAGGAAGTCATGTTATGATTCCCAACCTCCACAAGATCGCAAACAATTTTCTACCTTTCAACACTTGGGGAAATCAAATACTAATAACTAAATATGAAAAGTAGGTAAGCGTTTTCGATCTCAAGAGGTCCAGGAAGTCATTTTATGCTTCCCAACCTCCTGAAGATCGCAAACGATTTCCAACCTTTTCACACTTAGGGAGACAAAATCTAACATCTAAAAAACTAACAACTAATAAATAATAACTAATAACGCAAACGATTTCGTACCTTTCCGCACTATGTGCTAATGGTAGTTACAAGATTACTTGGCATGGAAAGGAAGGGGATACAAAATTTTCGACAACTGATGGAAACATTACCTTAAATAGACATTTTACAACCATTTGGTTGTACGTGGAATATTATTGTTATGAAAACCGTTTCACCTCTTCAAATTATTATAATAGTATCTGAACAGATGAAAGGGTTTTTATAAATTTCCCAACGAAGTGTTGACAACTTGAACATGTACCATACATATCCAAGTTGTCACGACGTCGTTGGATATTTGAAGTAATATCCCTATAAAATCACTTTCATTTGTTACTGATTCCAATCACCTAATGTGCATCATTGTTTTAAACGTGTCCATTAAATCACGTAACGGACAGGTTAAATTTATAATCTCTCACGTCAATGTTGAATATGTACCATACATATCCAAGTTGTCGCCACGTTGTTGGTAACTTAAATTCATATCCTTATAAAATCCATTCCATTTATTATTGATTCCAATTTCCTAATGTGCACCATTGATGTGAATTTGTCCATTAAATCATGTAACGGACACGATACATTTATAATCTCTCATGTAAATGTGAATGGCTCCCTTTCCACTCTTCAATGCAGGCATTCATGACGTACAGTAATTTCATTACTGGTGGCTTTCCTGCATTCCTCTCTGATATTTTTGTATTGCTGGCGGTCATACACGCACTATTGTAATCACTGTCTTCATAAAATTGGATTAAAATGTGGTGACAGCAATAACCAAAATTGGGCCCACATTATTTTTTATGATTAGTTGTCGCAACTGCACGTAACTAAAAAACACTGAATGCCCGGCGTTCATAAAATTACCAGTTTTTGACAAAATGAATGCCCAGGGAAAAACTACGATGTTTGAATGTCCATTCTACTAATGTCCCAATGTGGGCGTTCATATCGATAAAATAAATGAATGGTTCCCTGGCATATTCGTACACTTTCATTGCTTGGAATTAGGCATTCATTCCCGGAAACACATACGAGTATATTAATGTAGGCTACGATGACGAGGGAAGGGGAAGGAAGGAGCGAGATATTAATTTGAGTGACGGGGAGAGGATGATTGTGACGCTAGCAGTGTAATGAAAACCACGAAAGATTCAGGGATCAAAATATCGGAAAGAGAGGATGATGGTGAAACCGGCGCTTGTACAAAAACGGAATAGGGGATAAACAGAAAATTACCAAACCGGCGATGACAACATAAAAGGCATAGGTGGCTTATAAAGGATATGTGACTGTACAGTTCCTGATAATATAGCCCACACTGTAATCAGAATAATTTACAATAATTGAATTATTTTCCAAATTACATGCACGTAGGGGATTACAATATTTACGATACACATATTGGAATTTGGAAGATTTCACCGTAGCAATTCGATCGCTCACTGATGGCGGGAATATTATACCAGTGTGGACAGATTTGTCATGATTGAAACCTGAACCTATTCAGTACAGTATACACCTTGGATGGGGAGAACTAAAAATATAAAGAGGTATACATTTTACGGTGATTAATCATTCCAACTTTAATATTTGAAAACACGGAGCAGCGCCCCAACCACTTTCAGAAGAGCATTCACCACGCCTAAAAAGGACTAAAAACCCTTCACTATAGCAAAAGGAGACCTAATGGCCACCTTAAAAGTTCCAACAATCGGGATCTTTTCGGAGTTATTAACCACAGCCCCAGGCACTCATTTTCGTAAGGACACTTAGACGTGTCAGAGAATTACGCCTCCTTTTCGGCATATAAATTACTCCTTAATTGCATGAAGATCAGAATTCGTTAATTGTATAACGCTAATATCCGCTACCCTATTCACCAAATTTCTTTACTATCATTTCGTGCTATTTACCAACCTAATACTAACCATATTAAACTTTGATACCATGCGTTCTTTAAAACATAACCTTTGAGAAGAGGAATAAAATTATCTTTGATTCTTCTAAATTCTATTTACAGGTAGACATAGACAAGTTCAAGGAAGTTCATCGAGATGCTGCACAAGGAACACTAGTTTTTCATGAATGGATGTAAAATTAAAAAATATGACGTCCCTTCTGACTTAGATGGACCATTTCATGTGGAGATTAGCAACACCCCAACAATGGAAATATAAATTTGCATATCTTTCTTCAATGGAATGAACAGTTTCAAATATGAACAAGATAAAGTTCGACACACATTCCCGTATTCATGACTGTATTGGAAGTGAAGATAGAACATCTAAGGAAAAAGGTATGGACGAAATTTTACCCGAAAGAAGCGCTCGATGGAAAGGAGAAGAGTACCTTACTTAAAAAGCCGAATAAAACACCGACGCAGAACACTTCGTTACCAATAAAAAGACACACTGAAAGAGAGGTTTGACAAAATTAACCTCCAAATTGAAATATCGGTCAGTGATGAGGAGGAATTGGCAAGAACAAAGAAAGCTGGGAATGGAAGTCGAATAAAACAGAAGGGACCGAGAGGAAGACATGGAAAGGAACGTCAAATGATTTCTTCATTCGGAAGAAAGGACAGAAACATTACATCAGATGATGGGTATCCTTCAGAATATGACCATCCCAATTTTAAGATTCTGTACCAACTGCCATACCTTTTGGGTAGGAGGAAAATTTGGAGTTGTGGAGAAAAGGTAACCGGTGACGATCTCGGAGGATCAACTGCTACATATCAGATGTACACCTGCACACCGTGACGATAAAGCGGAATGAATGTTTTTAAACATGCGGTCTGCTGCTTCTGGAAATGATATTGGGGTTGACGAGTCTGACCCTACACTATTTCTGAAATCAATTTCTATTTCTGGTGGCCATCGAGCAAACCTTTACCACAACATGAAAGATATGATGTTTATCCGACAAGTGGATTGGTTACAAAGGAACATCATGCAGTTAAAGGATCTTGGTTTCGCACGTGATCATAATTTGGAAAATAATTGTAATTTTTCTGTCAAGAATATAGATAGAGGACCTAAAGGTTCTTACTTCGAGTCGAAGAGTCGGGAAGGTATGAAGCAAGGATATTTAATTCTAGAGGACATGGTGGATACCCACGGGATTGTGAGGATTATGAATAGTCTCAAAATTCCATCCGATTACCCGCAACAATCTTTACAAGACCTCTACAACGCTGTATACGAAACATTTAATCGTGATGAATATCATTGAAAGGAGCGAAACCGAACACTTTGGTCCCCAATCGTGAACAAAGAGGAATTGGTATTAGATGAAGAAGACCGAAACAATGGTTTAGCTCGCTATTCTTCTACAAGGATTTTATTGGCGAATCGTTTTGAAACTTCAGATGAAACAATATAGATCATCAAGAGAAGAGCTGCACTGGATGTTTTGATTTCTTGTCTTGTTACTCTTCTTGAGTTGGACAACAGAATCCAGTGGCCTTCCTCATTCTCTAATAGTGGCGGGCGGTTACTTTTCACTGAAAAACTGTCCTCACCAGGATGGTAATAGACTTTCCTGTCCAAGTTCTTGGTTCCCCTAAATTTTTCTGATTGCAACTGTTCAACAAGAAAGATCGCCCTGGACAACTCCAGGTTCCCATATTTTTGTTCAGTATGAAGATGAGTCAAGGAAATAATATCATCTGGCTTGGTCTTGAAAGAAACAACTATCCTTCAGTACTCCATTTTCGTAGAACAGGGGCAGTTTCAACATGCTATCGTTAGATGGAGAGGAAATTATGCACCTCGGTACCATATGTACTCGATTTCGGATGATATTCAGATGAAGGATTCTGTGTATTATGCTTATAATGGAAGTTTCAGGAAAGATGGAGAAAGGCCACCTTCAAGAAGTATTTCACAAGACAACTATCAGGGAAGTGATAATTGTGATTCATATGGAGTCCCTTCATTACAAAACTGTCACTAGTGGAAGTCCCGGGGTCTTCCAGTAGTTACAGTTTGGTGATCAAACCAGTAGGAGGTTCTGAGTCTCTTTTTGTTTTTGTTGACCTGAATGTCATTCCTCGAGGATAATTTCGCTGTGTTCTTTTTTCTCTATCACATTCATTGAGTTTAAGTTTCTATTGTTTTTATGTTTTGTTCTCATATTTTGTTGAAGTGGTGCCAAAGTATATGATGCTGCAGGTGTTGTTAAAATAATAAATGCAATTTCTGAAGTAGCTTCTTCAGTTATCAATTGATGTCTTTGGAACATGACATATACTAGTAGTATATAGGCATATGTTTAACTATAAATATATATACCTTTAAACGTATACATTTCTACAGCATATACACATACATATATATATATATATATATATATATATACGTATATGATACACATGATGTATATTAGTTTATACATATATTCATATCTTTAAAATATTAAAAGCCTATTAATATCTTCACGATCTGAATAGATGTCTGAGGCGTTATGTAATTTTGCATATGACATATGTATACGAAACATATATATACTAATATGTATATATTTATATATACTATATTGATTTATCTACATAAATTTGTTTACCTTCTTCTGAATATCTATCTGTATATGCATGTACTGAAATAGTGTGACATTCATGAAGGTGTAATGGAAATAAATAAATTTTTCTCCATGCCAAAATTCCATGTAGAATTTAAAAAAAGTCCAAAAAATAAATTTTAAATTTTTGACATTTTTTAATTCCATATGGAATTTTGGCATACAGTATTTTTATACTGTTTCATAACATAATATGTATGATATTTTCTTTGAAAGTCAAATGAAATTGATCCTCATATTGTCATAATTTTATTAAAAATTTAATCATATTATGGACTTTTCAGACACATGGAGAAGCATGGAGGGGGAACTTTTATATTCGTACCATTACAATTCCAGATCTGGAAATGGTGACAAAACTATCAAATTTAAAATAAAACCTTGACACGGTACTGATACTAAACATAAACATATCATAATGTTCCGAAATTTACGTTACTATCACAATTTCGTTTCGAAGCAAGTTATCAATACGTTACTGCCACACAGTCGTTTCAAAGCAACTTTGTCAATAGCAATGGAAAAACCTACTAAGCATTCGAAAACGCTGCCAGTGAGACTACCAGGGTTAGTAAGAAGCAGCAGTGATGGAAGCAGGGGAGGCGAAGTAATGGGCCACCCTCCAGCCAGTAAACATCAACGGATGAGTCGCTGATTATCTGGAACACGTGGTTAACAAGGTAGATGTTTCGCACGAACAGGACAGAGCATCACAAGAGGAAGTGGCAGTACTATACAACGTCTGTCCAAAGTTCGGCCACATGGAACAACAACGCTGTAGCTTGTCGAAACTTGGTTCCTAATTGTTCATTGGAGCGGACTTGTGAAACCTACAACAGCTCTGGTTGTGTGGATAATGTTAAAAACTCCGTATTCGACGGTGATGGCCGTAATGAAGAGCCACTAGAAACCAAGGTGCCCGTTTTTGTCAAGGAACTTTGTGCAAACCGCTAAAATAGATTAATACTGGATCTGCCAGCAGTGAAGGGTGATAAGGAGCGTATATCTCAATCGTTGAACCTGTATACGCGGTAGGTTAAAGAAAGAGAAGAGGAAGTTATGAGTAAGGATATTTTTAAAAAGGCGCTGCAAGATAGACTACAAACGGTATGTGGTGAGAATGAAAATTTAAAAGCGGAGGAAATGGCTCTAGTAAAGCTCATGCTCAGCCATTGAAACAATCAAGTGATAGAAACAACAGGCGTGAAAAGCACTCTGACAAAATGGCAAGAGCTATCCCTAAGAAGTATCTCAGCCAAGATTGTTGCGCTGATAAGTTATTACAAGATTGGGTAATTTCCGAACGTCTGAGATTGTGCCGTTCCGGAGAAAAATTGAAAAAAACTGGAAAAATTGCACAGATGTTGTTACCGAAAGTGGAATATGCCGGGAAGATGGAACCATGTTTACATCTGCACCTTTTACTCTGTTTTGGTGTGCCAACAGTGTATATATACCGTCTATAAAAGAAGAGAACGATATACTACGATATATTATCAGAACGGAATTTAAAGTTGACCAAAACATGCTAATGGTCACAACTGAGGACAGCTGGAATGATGCTGTTGAAGTGATTAGCAATGCTTCTATGTGTGCAACTCTGGTAAGGCAACTTCTTTCTGATACATACATTTCTCGGCAACGTATGGCGAAAGATCTATTCTACGAACAACTGGGTTATACATGCCTCTTTCAAGATACCATTTTAAAGACACAGGAGCTGCTGAAAGGAATACAATTCAAAGTGAAGTTATAAAAGGGAAGGAGTTACATAGAAATTTGGAACATTTGAATGGCATGGCATATTGGCGCATTACAAGATGGATCAGATGGTCATTACTGGTTTTGAATGTAATATGGAACCAGAAAATGTCCTTAACATCCAAGTAGAGAGAATCGAAAGACAAAAGATTGATGACAAAAGTGTTGATATGTTACCGAAAAGCGTCCCAGTTAAAGATGGTGCTGAGAAAGATTGTTTGAATTTGTTCAAGAATGCATCTATTCCATCCATCTTGCATACATTTTTTTGTTACATTCCCAACATGGATTATTACAATACAGTTGATGGTACAATTTTAAGCATTGCTAAGCTAGATGCTTTGATTATAACCAATATTGAGCTGCTCACAGTCCAATTGAAACGAGATTGTGGAAGGCGAATGAGTTCAACATTTTGTATGGTTCCAACTTGAAACTGGCTACTAAACAACTAATTAGTTTTATCATAAATTTTGCAGATGAACGACATTGGAAGGAATTAAATATACCGCAATGTCTTGAGGGAAATGAGAAGGGACAAGGGATGGGGATGAACCTTGAATCCCCCTTAATTGTAACGCACCCAATTCCAGTGCGCCATTCTATTGCCGTTAGAGCGAAATGGTGTGAAGTTTATATTGGAAATGATTTCGGCATTATTCACGATTGCTACTTACCCGAGATAGTTAATAACTGGACAGAAATGAAGAAGCTCTGGAAGGTATATAGTAATGAGGTTAATACTGTTTCTTAATATTCGAAGGGATAGTAGGACACATAACTTGCAGAATTATTTATTTTTATGTTTTCATTTATTACAGTATATGTAATGGATGAAATTATTCAATGGTTCTGGATTCTTTCGTTTTGTTGGATATAAAAGATGTTTTTTCTTCGCGGTTACATCTAACATGTTCCATTTTAATGTGTTTATTCAGTTGTTTGTCTGTAGAAACGGTTAGTATAGAAACGATGGTATGGCCATGGTAGTTGTTTCGTAAAAATTCCAAAATTAGTGCCTAGGACGTGGATTAATTGGGCTATTGTTTTGGACGGTACGATGTAGAACCATTGTCCAGTTTCTATAATTTCTTCATTATTATTCTTCAATATATTTCAAGGTATAATCGATTTCTTCTTCAGTGGCCCATCGGAGACGTACACAATTCAACTTGTAGTCAACACTGTTAAGTTATTTGATACATTCCAAATACTGCTCAAATGCATATTGTCCAACAAAGTTTGTCCTTGCTAACTTTAGATGGAATAGTAGTAAAAGTTTTGCAAAGTTGAATTGTTCGTTACAGTTTTCAGAACGATTGAATAATACAAAACTGTTTCGTTTCTTACTAGGTCCAAATTCTGTCGCGGAGAACACCCTATATTTTTGTTGATCATTGACAGAAACAGGGTTGTACCTGACAAAATTTTCGCTGTTATCGTAGTCATTTAGTGTCGGAGTATAACCCCCGTATATGACACCAGATTTGACTAATTACAATGAGATGTACGTATCCAATGGCAACTGCGTTGACTTCCTAACAATATTTCTAACAATATAAATGAAAACTTTGAGGCCATCTGTGGGTAAAAATTTTAAAAAAGGATGTAACTTTTTCGATGTGTATTCTATGGTGGATACATCTGCTGTTTGGACAGTATGGAATTGTTGCCATATTAGTGATTCTCCATCCCAGGCGAGATGGGGTTGCGAGTTCGGAATGGTTGGTGAATGTTCATATTGAATGTTTCGGTGAGGATCAACATTGTTTCTAAGTTTCTGCAATGTTGGAACAATGTTGGTTACAGTCTCACCCATACGTGTTGCAATACGTTTCGAAGTTGACCTGTAAGATTGTTTTTTAAACACATTCAAATGTTCATATGGAGAGGCATCCAGCATAGCGATGTTATCCATTTCTTGAATATATTCTACGATACGATCGAGAAGATGACTCTTCAATGTATATATACCATTGTCCCAACGGGGGCAAAATGTGGATATAATAAGTTCTTTCATACGCCTTATTTTTGTACCAATGTTCGTGATTTTTTATTGTGACCATCCGTCTCTTTGATCATATAGTAGGGCTAACATAATATCTGAGTAAAGAGTAGTTATCTCTGTGAGTGGAGTTTCGTCTTTAAATCCTGTAATATTATCTATGAAACCTGCACCGAAGGTAAATACCATGTCAAGATTTCTGTAGTCTTTCCCTTCCAACATTCCCCTTATTTAATTTGTTAGAAACAATCCATTCAACGTCTGTGATTTCTCTTTGGTAGAAAAATCTATGTGTAAACCAGGGAGCGCAAAATGGTTCCCAATTACTTCCAGAAGAGAGTTGCATGTTCGTAACAGTTTTGTACGCATAGATTGGAAGGTTTTTCGAAGACGTAATTGCTTCCCTGTATTTGTGGTTATTTAGGGAATGGATAGGATATTCATCATACCTGTCTTCATTCACTTTGAGATTCTTAAATGAAGGTTGTTTAATTATTCATATGTGAATGAGCTGAAAAATCCGGGGGAAATCAATCCTGGGTATATGATAGATACATTCTCCCATAGTGTCGCCCATCATGCCATTGATATATCATGAAGGGATTCGGCAGCCTGATCCAGACTATTTTTTCGATCATGTCTATTAGTCTGAGTATAATTTGCAATATGTACAAGAGACATATATTTCTTTCTGGATACAAGCATGGCTTCCATTTTTCTAGGTAGACAGACCTGTAACATGTTCGTATCTGCTGTTGTATTTATGCAACAAACACAAGGCCTTGTAGGAGTTAAATTGTGTCGAACACCAGACATATCTTTGGCTTCCAGTATATCGCAACAAACTAGTAGAGTAACGGAAATATGTGCCATCGAAATTGTTTCCTGTGTATTACTGGAAATGCCGCATTTGATTTGTCTAACAATGGTTGTGGGGCCATGGTCACAGATTGATGAAGCGAGGTCAATTTTATCGTGATCAGTTGAAGAAGATGTTAATGGGATGTCGTTTGTAACCTCTACAAGACCATACATTATTTCCAGTCAATCTCACAGTCTTCGTTGTCTTTTGAATCCATTTTGCGGAAACCAACTGGGAGGAAACAAATCAATGTATGACCATGATCAATAAGATACCGACGAAACTTATCGGAAAAGTTAAGTAACGTGACGATTATTGGTTATGTGACGAGTGATTTTGTTTTCAATGTTGTAGCATTTTGTGTGTATATATCTGTATGAAACCTACAACATATTTTCCATCCTTGGTTCGACCTGTGATATTGTCATTCCATACAAGGTTTATATCACTCTATCCGCATATACCTCCCCTCGCTCTGTAATATAGAACTTGTTCCCGTTTTACTTCCATTGGGTGCGAAATCCTGTCGCTAATAGGTGTTAACGGACGAACGGTTATATCATTCTCTGAAGCTAAGCTACATTAATTGCGTATTACATCAATAATTTTATTTAAATAAATGTAAGACTGTTCAATTTTAGAATTGTCTTGGAATTTTCACTTTAGTGAACCCATTGTCTTTTAAATTTGTGTCGATGTAATTGTCGCACACTTCTCGGAACTGATTTATTGTAGACAGTTTGTCTAAGAACAATTTCATGTCAAAATATCATCACAAATTAAGGAGAAAAACATGGGCCCGTGCTTCACACCAGTAACATCTATGAACGATAGAATGCTCTTATACATAGTACTGAAATCATCTTGATATTGTTATTGATTGGGTCCAATGTAGTTGTTGTATATGGGCCTATTTTGAATTGAATCCGCAAATCCTTGTACAATATTCATTGCTCATAATCCATCCGAACTGTCCGGTACATTTGGCACGGATGTACCTTCACCATTACCTATTGCACCTCTATCTATACATCTGGGATGAAAATTGTCCCCTGCATGAAAAATTGTCCCTCTGCGTTTTGTTTGAATACGCGATACGGAAAACATACAAGATCTTTCTTGCCATTTCAAATTATTCTCGGCTGTAAACGATTTCGTACAACTTCGGTTTGTACATTGAAAAGGTGACATTTTTACTTACTAAATTATGATACTTATTCACGCCCTAACATCGATATACCACCCAGTTTTATGTTGTGTACCTACTTCATATGGAATATGTCTTCCTTTTTCCAGAAATTCCTACATTGCCCAAGCAACACTGTAATCCCTATTTCGATATGAACATCAAGTGATGTTATTAAAACATACATGTAAAAATTCAATACGTTCAAACGAGATGTACGTTCTAACATCATACCTTACTATAAACTAAAGGGTAGATATAAACAATAAACCTGGTGTATGGTTCTTCAATTTGAAATATTACATAGTTGCTTCTGCTTTTCCATGATTTGTTTATGGATGTGTGCTTCATGGAAATATGAAGTGATGAATATATCAGAAACTATATATATTATTCCATACGGTCTACATATACCAATTCATCATGCATCGGTATATGTACTAATATGATATTCATCTGTAACAGAAAAAGATATGGAGAAATAAGTCTATATTAACAATAGAGAAGATTACTTCAATAACATCACAATTTTCTGTATTCCAGATGGAATTTTAGAATACAATAATTTCAAGATAGATTGTCTGGTAAACAATTCGGAGCAATATTGACAGGAAGCTACATTCTCAACATTGTTGGTGATTCAACTCGGCACGGTTCGAAACAGTGCCGAGATATCTCCACCAATCACATGTTTTGTAGACATCTGCTTATGATTCTGTAAAAATCTCAATATTATATGGTATTCACATGTATCTAGAATACCAGCTGTACACAATACATGTATAATCTTTGTACATTTTACTAAAATAGAAGTATGCAAATGATTTGTATATTGTCGTCTCCCTGCAGTAATGTCGCTACAATTACGTGAAACTACAGATTGAAATTCTGGACATTGACTAAAAGTCAATGCACTTAAAAACTATAAATAAAATGAAGTACAGAAAAAGTATTCAAGTCGAACAAATCAACGTAACTGATTTTAATGGTAAAATTCCACATTTTAACGTCTGTAACGTGTTCCTATATGCGGTAATAACTTTATTAGGAAGATATATTTTATTGAATGATATTATAATAATTAGTCACTCTGAAGAAGTAAATACGGACAGTCTCCCATTTTTCTCGTCAGTTTCCTTCGCGACACGTCTTAATAACCTCTTCTGTTATTTCCTTGCACGCAATCAGGGATCCAACATGCAACCTGAATAGTTACGCATCACATTTATCGTCACAAATTATTGCAAGTATTTCGTTGATATTATTTTCTGAAACTTTTCCATCCAGAATTGCCATGGAAACAACCAGGGACTTGTTCAATATACTGAACCGTGTAGTATCACGAACAAGTACAGACTAGGGTGAGCTTTCCTGACTCCCTCCGTTATTAGACCGTGTAAACACTCCAGGATAAGTCCTTTTTTCGAAACCGCTACCATTACGTGATTTAATCGATGATGACTGCTCCATTCTACTGCTATTGATAGTACTTCAAGAAAGAATAATACCAAAACTAAGACGGAAAGCGAGAAATGAAAAGTACAGTTGATCTCCGGAGTCTATTTTTTATTGGTTGCATATTTATGTCTTATACCAGTATATCACTACATATCAGGACCACATTCTGTATCAACGGAATTATCAAATTTCAGATATTACATGCTAAATTCCACCGTTACAGGTGCATTACATGTAAAATGTTATCCGGCAGTAGTAGGCACCTATATCTGTTTCATACTCACATCTTTCATATGGCATTCCGGATGTCATAGATTTCAAAATAATAATAATTTGAAATAAATCTAGGGCCATTTGAAGAAAATTAATACATATTACGTAGTAATTTTCTTCAAATGGTCGTATTAATTGTCTTGACATGGTCCCATCAAAATTTTGAATAATTTTTTCAACAATAATATAAAAAGACACCAATGTGGAGTCCCTTCAAATATATTTAAAATGCTCACGCAATTGACCGTCCAAGAAATTTTATAAACAGTACCATTCCCACGTGTGCCATTATGCCAACGATTCTCTCCTTCTTTCCGTATCTCTTCCTTCATTTCATCCTTACAACTCTTCGCAACGTTTTCGGTCAAAGAATCAATGTTTGTTGGAGCACTGGGCAGCCTTGCCAGAAACATAACAAAAACGCACGTCTTGACGTATTCGTACTTCGGTAGGGAAGTTTGGGGTTCCACCAAAATGCAGTAATTCTTTTCTCTACAAACAGTCATAACTATATTCATCATTATATATTCACAATAACATTCTCACATACTATCTTTCTCAACAGATTTCTAACGACTGCTTTCAATTTTGGGCAACCTGACAGTATACTTGCATTTCTATATTCGGTATGCAATGTTTTCATAATTATCTTTACGTATACTGCAAATTTTATTATTTCATATTTCTAACCATGTTTGCTTTTCTACTTTCCTTCGTTCCTCCCTTTGCATCATTTCTACACCGAGGTGACCATGAACAGATAGATACAGATATTTTCTTTCCGTAGTTTGTTCTGTGTTTTGTTTGGTTTGGTTTTTTATCGTGGTACATCTTTCAAATTCACCGCTCATATTTTCACAATACCCTTTTTTGGTATTGGTTTCATGATTCTAGGTATATATATATATACAAGTGATGATAAATGGCGGTTTTATTATGGTTTTTGAATTTCAGTTTTTTCTAGTATGTTTCATATCATATTTTCATTCATCCTTACTGTTTTGCATTTTCCCGTTTACCTAAATAAAAAATGACCTATATGACATTCATATTATATAGTATATATAATGTAGGTCATATTATATGTCCCATATATTTTTATCACAAACAATGCGATAAGGAACTATGGGACATATGTTATGACATATATGCTATATGCTATATAATATACTATATTATCTATGCATTATTTAATATTTATACACCCATACGCACCGCATCCCAGTGATATACGCAATTACATACACACATTTCTGATAAGTTTTTGATAAATTATTGTAGTATATGGTCATTTTACCTGCCAATCCCGGATGTCCTTTGGATGTCACACTCAATTTATCTTCCATGAAATGTATATCTTTTAATGACTACATTTATCCGAACTGCTAATAATGTAGTTCGGATTAATGCCCTCATCCAGTTTCCATTCGGGAATCGTATATTCCTTAGGTGACACCTACATGTCACTTCCAACGTTTCCAGTTCGTCCGGAGATTTCTATTGAAATGTATTCCGTTTAACACAGTTTACCATTAATATACACTGCACACATTATTCAACCATTGTAGTTTTTTGTGCCGTGTCACTCTACGGGATATCTACCTGTCACAGTTATTGGGGACGGTAAACTACGAAAAACCTACAAAACATGAAAGCGTTTTTGAATTTTTCATACAAAAAATCTGCAAATAGTGAAAGGGCCATGAATGTGTCATACAAATAATCTACACATACGGTATTGGCCATGAATGTCCCATACAAATAATCTGCCAATGGTGCGGTGGCCACGAATGTGTCATACAAAAATCTACATATACTGTAGATTGCTCAAATATATACTACCATTACATTCCAATCTACGAACTGTATAGTGTATGTGGGAATTGGCCTCAACTTCGCCATTTGAAATGAGAATCTCATTTCCGAAAACGCAGACGTCTTTCACATCCGGCGGACATGGATATTTAATTTTAATACCAATACCACCCTTCAACATCGGCCCTGAACACATAATATTTATGTTGGTGGATAATAAAAACCCAGTTCGTTTCTATTTTCATTTTCATTTTTGTCAAAGACGTCACTTTCATTGTCATTTTTACACTCATTATGATCATAAACAACTGCGTCGTATACATATGGCAAGGCTCCTGTAGCGCAATGGATAATGCGATGGCCTCCTGAGTCAAACATTGCGGGTTCAAGTCCAGCCAGGAGTGTGTGCCCAAATCAAACGAATATGCTCGCGCCAATCTTGTTCTCTTTTTACATTCGCTCTATCTATTTTGTTCCTGTCAGAACAGTCCCATTGTTAATTCGGAGAAATAATGATCCATTAAGATAGTAAATTCTATGTCATAGGATAAGCTGTCAAATTATCTAAAATTCCAAAATATTTATGATTATTCATAACAGCAGGTAGCTATGTTTTCTGAATTTCACTTCGAAAATTCGGTACGGAGCCATCTTCTACAAGGTTAACATTGCTAATGCGATATAGTTTTTTTGAGAAGGTACCAAAAATGTTTTAAATAATAAAAAATCAAAGTACTTCTTTCCTCATTTCGTACTCCTGGTAATAACGAAACAATGTAAATAACGAATTTTCAGTTATCAACCAGGGAGACAACATGTCCGTACTGTATGGGAAATGGGTTTATCAAATTCAAACTGGCTGTTTTCATCAAAAAATAAAGTCAATCAGTCACTAGCATCCTTTTAAGATATTTTTCACATTTTTCAGAGCAGAGTCATGCAAACCACAGACGAACTCCGATATAAATCGATCCCAATTTAATCCCCAATGATCTACTTTTGCAGCAAACGTATCTGCTGAAGCTCCAAGTGTACTTGGGTATTGCATCATGATTTCAACTTGTAATATTGAAATAAAAGTACTATATATTTCCTTCCTTTATACTTGCTGTAGTTCCAACTGTTTGTATTGTATTTTTAATTTACTCATCTTCACCATCCTCAGCAACCGACAAACATTTGGATAAGCTGACAGGTACTCAGCAGTCTCAACATACTTGAATTCAGTCGAATTTTCCTCTCTACGTAGTGCAATGAACTCCAGAGAGAGGAGGAAATGGAGAACTAAAGGAAGATTGAGACACTTAGTTCCGAGTAACTCGTGTGATGCTTGAGCTCCACCAAAACGGGGAGGGAGATAAGATTGTAATGTCGTAGGTGTCGGGAGTTGGTGAGGTGCATATTAATCTTGAAGCACGCATAAGGCGGTAGGTGTGAATAAGACGTGATGTGAGTCGTACAAATGAACACGCTTCTAAGGTGCGGTTGGGCAACTCTCGCAAGAGAGATTGAGATCCTATCATAGCCGAAAAGGATTTCATTATGGTTGACGAAACGTAGGTTTCGGGGTTAGGTTCAGACTCGAAGTTGTTTGTATTTATTAGCATTAAAAGGATGTGAGGTCCAAGTCCCCGTAAGAAGGATCCACCTGCCACCCAAGTGACGGGTGGAGGATCGTACTGTAAATGTCGGAAAGCAAGTCAGTGTATACTGTACATTGACATCGAAAAACACGTGGCGTAGGGGTCAATTACTGGAACGCATGAAAACACGAAAAGCGTGACCTAACCTTACACTAATGTCACGTTTTGTGACTGTGTATGACATTAGTCACGATTGGGTATGCGTATCGTAGGCGTGACGTTTGAGCTCAAAAATTTCTAACACGTGTTATATTGAATTCAGCACACACGACATTTGGCATTTTTCCAGTCCTTGGCATGTACACAATCATCATATTCACCAGTTCCTCATCCGTATGCCTACTGTTTTCACCATTCCGCACATGCTCCCTCGCAGCCAAGTACTGTGTCACCCCTCTCGGAACATAAACATTATTTTGGTTGTAAAAGGGATTCGATTCAGATTAAAATTTTCCTTTCAGTACTCACATATCCCCTCTCACATCGATTCTTCCATCTGATTTGTCCCCTTCATTCTCTAATGACCTCACGCCTTTTCCAAATATAGTCCTTCCATTTTCTAAAATATTCGCTCTCCCATACTTCGTCCCCACATTCCTCCCTTAATACTCCTGCTGAATAACTACCCGTTTCACCAAAGGTTCGATTTATTTTATTTTTGGACCCAACAGCGCGGCCCTATATTTTCTTCGTGTTACCTGTTACATCCCATTCACAGGATCTGGAGCACTATTTTCATTCAGTATTAGAGAAATTATAATAGGAATAGAAACAGCAGTAGTATATTCATCAGAAGGAAAATATTCATCAGTACAAACATAATTAAAATGAAATTGTGTCGTGGGAAAGTTAAAAACGTTGTGTTATATTACCTTTTTAGTATTGTTGTGAATGTCAGTACGAAATTCTTTATTCGATGTATTTCAATCGATTTCCTCGTCTTTTGCGGAATGATTGAATCTATTGTTGAATATTCTATTTACGTTCCTCTAGTGGACTGCTATTGGTGAAAGTGGTGGTCCATTGTCGTTACGACCAGGTTTTGTGACTTCATTTTCATCAAAGACGTCCTGCTTCTGCGACTTCCAGAGTTTCCATTGTTGGTTCGAACTTTGGCCATTATATCCTCCTGACCCCGAGTTCCCTGAAATGTAGATATATTTTCCAGAGGATGGAACGGTGTCGACATAAACAATATCGGTGTCTCCAGATCTCCTCCAACTTGACGTATCGCTAAGAGGCGAAAGTTGTGCTATATGTAACTGGTTAGTTGGATGATATTCATCACGCTTTGCGCATCGCTTGTTGAAGGCTAAAGTTGGCGATGTTAATAGGACTCATGTGGCTGTTACGCCGAGAAATGGCAAGTCGGCTACCTCTACTACGCCTTTTCTGAGAAACATGTGGCAGTCGTTCTTTGCTCACGTTCCACCAAATTACCCTCCACTGTTTTGTCCAACTACGACGAAAAATATTGAGCGGTTTTTTGATTTTAGATATATTTGAAATGAAGCTCATTTCAAAATGATACAACGTCGTGTAATACGACACGGCGGGACGGTTCTACCTTGATACAGATGGTGGGTTGAGATGTTCTACTCAAAAAATTAAATGCGGCTTCTTCTCCTACAATCTCGAAAGGCCGTACTTTTAAACATATTTTCGTCGTACCGAAGACGGCGTTAGTTTATTCCAGAAGAGGCGTACAGTGCTACAGACAGAGCTTTATTTCACTGTACTCCTCTGTATACGGGCCACCATTCAATAATAGTTTGGTTTCAGGATATTATTCTAAAACTAAACTTTCACTTCACCGGGCCAACCGTGTCTTAATTTTCAATAAATAATAAATTGGTGGGTTTAGATTGGGGTTTTGTTTCAACAGCCTCTAAGTAAATCCAAAAGTAAACCAGATTAAACACTAAACGACATTACAGTCTGGTGTGATGCCCTAATTTTTCGCTTATTCACTGTACGGAGTACAATTTTAATCAAAACTATGTCAGCTGGGGATGCACTTTTTGAAATATTTTTAATAGGTAAACGCTTTTTATGACATAACTGGTCATTAGTAGGGAATAAAGCAGGAAATATACATTATTGGTAGAGGAGAGTTGGGACATAGATGAATTCAGTAGGGAGATGCTTTGAAATCGACATTTTTGGTATAGAGAATATGTGCATGTGCCTAAATCAGTGGGGAGGACTCCGTACTGTTTTCGTGTCTCGAAACGTATTGCCGTACAAAAATGAATTAATACTTAAAACGTATAGATTCCATACCTAGTACTGTGAATTCAAAAATTCCCACTCCCGTTTCACCCCCACCATCATTCTCCATAACTCAATCATGTCAACCAACTCAGCCGACGCAGCCACCTCGACGACAATATTTATGAATGATAGGAGTGATGATGAGATATATGGGGAGACGGGAACAAGCAGCATTCAGATCTAACCGATTTAATTTATGCATTTCAGTCTTCCTTTTGGTGTAGAGGAAGATTTTGAGACTACTTCAATTGGTTCTTCCCGCTTTGGATTTATACGTTCCCTTTCTAGTCCTTCTCCCCTCTTTTTCGCCCGGCACCTTTCTCTTACTCGTCCCAACCTTCGTTTCCTCTATCTCTTTTCTTGTTTCTTCCCCTCTCTTTCTCCTTTTAAAATTTATACAGTTACCGAGATAACTAGTTTCGTCACTATCTCTCCTCCGGCTACTTAGCAGGCCGCTTGTGGGGAAGTGGTGATCGTGCCGGGTATGTCTGTACAGGTGGTAAATGGCTACCCTGGTGTCGCGGTAGGCCCTCTTGTCGCAGTGGTTAGACGCGCCACGTGAGGATTGGATAGTACGCAGGATTTTTCCTACTACTAGCGTATGTAACGTCGTTGTGAGATCTTCTTTGTCCTAAAGTCAGCGAAGTTGGGGTTGTGTTGTTTTCTTTACTAATCAGTCTTTATTTCTACTTTCCGGTCGTTTTCGACATCAATTTGTTTCATATCTATCGTTCCCACTCTCTGAACTTATTCACAAGTGTAGAATAAACTTTTTCTGTATTAGATAATTCTAATCTGAGTAATTCCAAATTGGGTCTGGATGAAAGTCTCAGTTTGGTTTTAGTAATCTTACACATGTACTACCTTGCTAAGTTCTTTCTTGAATTCTTGTTTTTTTGTTATCACAATTGATAATTGTGATTCCAGTATTACATTAATCAATAGAATTAGTATCCCGTTCCCCAACCTTTATTAAACTTTATTAACCACTCCTCCACCTACTCCTTCATCCATTCCTGCTGGTTCCAGCATGTCTATCCATGTACCCGCCCCGCCTTCACCTACTCCATAATCGTCGGTCATCCCCTGTTCGATCTATTCCACACGATTTGACAGACAGAGCTAACATTAATCGTAGTCAGATTAACAGGTGATAATTCAAATAACGACTATGATACATGTTCCCGACAAGGAACACCTTCACAACAAAAAAGACTACTAAAATGTCTCACAAAGTGAAGATATCGTCTAAGGTTAACATTAAGAGAGAAAAAAGCTCTTGAATCTTAGAAGTTGGTTTCACAGTTTTTGAACATATCGCAGCGATTCATAATGAACCGATTGTTGATACATATTTTCCCGAAAGTTCAAATGTGAGATATTCTGCATAGAATATATCTCACATGCAGGCAGATATGTACGAAGATATATCGGGAAACAATCTATCAGACTGCCGAAATAAAATTGAATGCCTGTAGAATGAAACATTTTCAATTTATCATACGGCTTGAAAGGAAGGCAGCAACAGGAAAATGTAGACTGCATAAGCTTACGGTTGGAAACACAGTTTTACTCAGGAGATTATGGTTCGGAGGATTTAGAAGGAAACAACAGGAGTCGTAGGGCGCGGATTTGTACACCTGGTAATATACATCCAAGCAGGCAACCAGGTGTGTCATGGCGGAATTTGTACGAAACCGTCTTCGTCCTCAACACAACTTGCATAATTAGTCATATCAAATGCCATATACAGTCCACAATCGTATTCACGGCATTTCACAAAGATATTCGAACTCACTGCATGTTTCACATCTATCAAAACCGTAAAAGCGTAAATTTAATGTGAACAAAGATGAAAGATAAAGTTTTTTTTATATTCTATGTGACATTCTTAGATCATGTTTTCCTGAATAGACAAACGGAACTGTATTGGGTACACACCGAAATTATTACTTTTTCACAGTATTGTGCATTTAACACAGTACCCAGCCAATGAGCGTTGTAAGAAAGTGTGAAAGTGTGATGACTTGTGAAAATGTGTAGAGGGGTCGGTGGGGTCTATAGTCTCACACTTGCCTCACACTCTACAAATATTACTTGTTCATGCAACAGTAGATGTTTCTATAAGGATCTTCATCGAATATATTTTTTAAAAGTTTTTTAAAAGTTTTTAAAAAAAGTAATATAATTGTAAAATGATTAAGCTCATCACGGTAGCAACATGAACGAAAGGCGATAAAACGAGTATGACAAAATCATCTCCTCCTATTCCCCCATCCGGTGCCATTTCCGATATATGACAACACCTTCGCATACCACAGTAGTTAGAAGGCGCAAGACGGTTGCTATAATTGCAATAGTAACCGTCATAAAAACAGCTATTGGATGTGCTGCTTTGTTTGCCATCAAAAAGAAAGAGAGTCGGAAACAGTTCGTATCGGCACGTCACAGACCACAACCAGGATGGAGAAGGTCGGGGTTACTAAAACCAATATCGGCTATGATGGAACGCCCTGGAGACAACTCGTATCTTTCGGTGCGTCTATTTATTTTACCATATCCCTTGATATGGACCTTAATACATTTCTTTAAATACTATTTCCTCAATTTACTGACGTTATACCGTATGAAATTTTGGGGGGCCCATTCCGGTGAGGACCAAATAAATGTGAACGAAAATGTAGTTTACAAACGGTGTACGCACTGGGTCTAGTTTTGTCGTTTCTTAAATATAGTGCTCGAATGCATTGAATGTTTCTATTGTTTTGTTTAGTGTAGACCTCTGTATCGGTTTGAGTAGATTACGGACTGCAAATTTTGTACAAGATGACAAAGAAAACCCCCATGCCGGATATGGAAGTAATATGGCCTACTGGAAGGATAATTAAAGCAGTCAGCACAACTATCAGATGATAAGAGAAGGAATTGGCCAATAATACCTTTTTTGTGTTGTTGATGGTGGAAAATTTTCCTGTGTGGACTACGTCGATTATGACCTTCAAAATGCATATTATGAACGGCACACTACTTCAGTGGGGATTACTAATCTACTCGTCTATAACATCAAAGGAGAGATAATTCACATTGCGATAAATTACTCAGGTTCATGAAACGACATCAAAGTAGGATGTGTGCCCGTAAAAATGGATCTACTTCTATCTAATGGCGAAACTACCCCAGGGTTTTTTATTGTCGGTGAAAGCACTATTACGGCTGATACAAGGGTAAGGAATGATAAAATTGTAAGAGGTAGAAAAAGGAATGGGAGAGTGTTTATACCCGAAACTCAGGTCCTGGCCTCAATTGATTGATTTATGTGGCGTGTGCTTCCGATCGAGCGATAATTTTCTGAGCGGGTAATTCATGCATTAAAAAGTCCATTCGGGTGTCGACGTTTACCAATAATTTCTTATTTGAAGGCGTGCGCGCTTAGTTTCACTTTTTGTACATTTACTGAACTGTAGAACACGTCTTATTGGACTGAACTAAATTAGAACAATTTATGCATCAGAAGATGCATACGTGCAGCCCTGGCTGCGCCGAGTATTATAATAGCATAACCATAATTTCCACAGTCAGAACCATGGGTAATCTAATCATTTCTTCATTTCATTGAGGTGAGTAATATATATATTTAGGTTCATCCAGCTTTCCACTTCTATTACCTCTCTCCTTCACCAAATGGCCAATACGATAGTTAGATTTATCTAACTTGTCATACCACCAGTCACCATTGAATCCCCTGATCGGAGTGGGTCACACAGCTTGTTGACCGTCTGTAACGTGTCACGAAATATAGACACAATTTGACTTGTATTGTCGCCATCTTTTCGGACCATCTTCTATCCGAGTGGGGTCCCCTCTTTTCCGTCATACGTCCTGTAGATTGTGCTTCTTTCCCACCGGGGAATCACACTGCGAACTTTCAGTACTCTCCACATTTCTGCTTCCTCCGTGTCCACTATGTTCACTTCCGTTGGCAGGAATCTGATCTTTTGGGACGGTAAATTGTGAAGCAATATTATCAACCGACTACCCTATTACCACTACATGACATCTTGCAAGAGTAGAAAGTTCAATACTCTTTGAATGCCATCGAAAAAGTATTGAACTTTCTACAGTTTCTAACAATATCTGTACAAGATGGGGTCTCCCGTTTTCTTTTTTCCCCACCATCCACTCATACTTCTTTTCCAAATAATCTCCATCCTGGGGGTAGATATAACCATAATTATATATCCTACACACAAATGCCCATTCATCCGAGTCAATCGTCTCAACCTCCTCTACAAATTCAAGCAGTCTGTGAACGTCAGAATCACTGTAGTTCATAATTCCAACACGCTTCCCGTAAACGGTACTTCGCTTCAACCGCACGATATCAACGTCCTCTAAATGAATCCCATAGACGATTACTTCATTCTCTAAACTGTGATTGACCGCATTTTGACCTCATACATCTTCCCGTAATGCTCTCCCAACATCATCAGGAAGCGGAGCAGGCGAGATTGGAAGAGTAATTAAATGCCGTGGCGGCGATGCTTGTTTCATTACTAACGATCCGTTAGGTGACAGCTGTAGTGTAATTGCAGTATGCACCCATTTATTTAAGTGTAATAACTACTTGAAAGTAGAATATTTACACGCAATAATTACTAGTTGTAAGAGAGAATTTTGGTCAATGATACTTTGTATTACCTAGTCTATGTTCCAGCATGTAGCCTACACGCAATAATCCTCCATTTATTTTGAGATGACATGTGAGCAAAAGTTATCTCTAAAGTGATCAGAGGGCTCAAGTTACAATATATTTGTCTGAGTATTCATTTAAGAATGAATTAACCATATCCTTTTCATATTCATATAGAATTTCCAATGGTTCCCATTCCTTTTCACTAAATTCACACCATAAAGTGAGTGATTCTCAGCGAGTTTTTTTCTATTTTATTTAAAATCATGAATGTTTTAATGGTATTATAATGTGAATCATTATGGTTAATTTCATCCCAACGTTCTTGGGTTACATTAAGTTGACTGTCAGAATCAACAAGAAATGAATCTGCATGAAGCAATGGAACATTTCCATTATAATATCTTGCGACTGAAAAACAGTATCCGAAATGGCACGTATGATGCGCTGTGGCCCATGCCATTTAACCTCAACTTATTTCCACATGAATTTTTCATTTAGCAATTAATACATAATCACCAATAGCAGCATTAACCAATTTATTGTTTGTTTTTAGATTATGGTATTGAATTTCTGATCCCCTTGATTTTGATTTAATCTCATTTACCTCCAGATGAATTTAATCGATAGCATATACTAATTCATTTTATTCAAATCGCTTTGAATTTGTATTCCGTCAATAATTTTTCCATGCGAAATATTAGATGTTATAATAAGATTGAGTGGATTGTCG
This sequence comes from Odonthalia washingtoniensis, assembly GCA_032358235.1. Lineage (NCBI taxonomy): Eukaryota > Rhodophyta > Florideophyceae > Ceramiales > Rhodomelaceae > Odonthalia > Odonthalia washingtoniensis. The sequence goes on along the minus strand of JAULBU010012701.1, from coordinate 13,441 downwards.
GCAGGAAGTCCAGTACGCACAGCAATTGGATCACTCACCCAATGAATATCTTTCGAAATTATTTAGAACATATGCAATATTGGTACAATATAAATTCATTATTTTACTTTCAGACGGAAATAATAAAGGAGGGAGTGGAAACATCTTAAAACTTCGCGACGTAGTCTTTCAACAGTACTAATTTTTGTGGGGCATTTGGTGCAGAAAACCTTGTGTAGAGCGCGATTTTCTGTTTATCGCGTCCATTAATGTTTATGCGATGTTTACTAAATCCCCAATTGGCGAAGAGATTTTTCTTTGTCCAAGGTGAAAGTGTAGCGGACTTATCCTCCGACAAGGCGGTAGTGCAGGTGGAATAGTCTTACAAACACTGAACACCTTCAGGTAACAGACAAGAAAGCCCGTCCTATGGTGTGTACAGTGGTAGAAAGAAAAAGACATATAAAAACGATGAAATTAATTGGGGATAAACGGGGATTTCTGTGAATGCTCGGACGATTTTGGCTTCGCGAGGTAATCATTTCGAACGGATGAACGATAAATGATGAGACTGGTTGCTTCTTTGTATTCTTTTTTTCTTTTGTTGTGCTTCTCGTCAGGTACTATGATGTGGTGAAACTATGCCCTTCATCAAATGTTCGCGTGCTTACAGAATCCCTGTTTTCAACGCCATTTTCTTCTTATTTATAACAAATGCTGTTTTCTTTCATCAAAATTGGTAATTTTTAAAATTTGATGCTGATCTGAACACCACGCAGAGACCACCAAATATTTAAAATAATTGCAATAAATCAGGAGTTGTTCTTGATCCATTAGCTTTAGAACACGTTAGTAACCAACAGAATGAAGATGCATCGTCCTTAATCAATAATAGGTATTTCATATCATATAAACTAGGCCCCATGTATAGAATGCCGAACTGTAAAATTTCATTTGGTTTAGTTGTATGGAGCGCGTGATCCAAATGACGAGAGAGTTTTATCCCCGAAACTGTGGAAGCACAATGCAGATAGGAATTATAAACGCTCTCTACATCAATATCAATGTTCTCCAGAAACAAAATTTCTTTGTCGCCAATTTTGTTGAATCCAATCCACAATGTTCATCAAATCCACAGTGCAAAATTACACAGATTCGGAGCTGAAGTTGGACATCAGTTTTTGTAATCCAAACTCAAAGATTTAAATTAGATAACAGTCCATTTTTAACTGTAAATTTTACCCGCTCTTTTTCAGACAATGTTACACTATTTTATGAAACCATGATATCCTTCATTTCCAACGAAAATCTTCATCCATTAGTGGTGAAACTGAATTAACCATAAGTACAACTATGAGAATGTGATTTTCCTCGAACTTTTCCATTAAGTCAGACTTCTTAGTATCCCAGCGACTGAGATATTTTCCCAAACCTATTCAGCACCCGGAATATGAACGATAGTGTAAACGAAATGTGATAGATTAACAACCCACCGTTTAAATATATTGTAAGCAGTTTTTGAAATTTTGTGTTCGGTTTTTTTTGGAATGTAAATAAACTCCAGATTTGAGTGGTTTGTATATAAATTAAAGCTTTCAGGTCTCATCAATAAATAGTCCAATCCCTTCAACTGAAAACAATTTCTGATGCCTTCTTTCCAGGTGTAGACCATCGACATTGAGCACCAGTGAATGAACCAGATGTAAAATCTAATTGTTCATGATGTTTTCAGTGAAGGCCAAATCAAAATCTTCTTTTGGAATTTGGGTCAATATTCCAGACCACTGTAAGTCACTTGCATCTGTAAATAGACATTAGTCTCTCACTTTTCGGATGAGCCAATTTTACATAGTTCTTTAATGCATTCTTCATTTCTTTAAAAGAAGTAGAATGTTTTGTATTCCATCCTAATTTCAACAAATTACTTTTTGATAAGTTAGAAGTGGGAAATATTTTCTTATTGAATTCATGTATTGTTGAACTCATCCAATTTTATGCACAACATAATCGTTGAAAGTCGTTTGCTTTATTCGGTGTCTCTAATTCCAGTAATCCTTGTAAGCTTCGAGGGTCCATTTTACACAAATTTCTTCAATTATACGACGAAGCCATCTCACTGCATGTAGATAAAGTTAACATTTGTTAGGTTGAAGTTTTACGTTAAATTTTCTCCAAATATAAATACGTTTTCTTAGATTTCGTAGTGTCGAATCAACAATTCGAAGCGAACATTCGTGTGAGGGCGACGGCGGCGGAGGATAATGGCAGTGGCGGAGGTAGATGACGTTGGTGGGGAGGGATGATGGCAATGGAGGCAGTAGACGCCGAAGGTGGAAGATGACAGAAAAGACGACTCGTCTTTCTGTCATCTTCCGCCTTCGGCGCCTCGGAGGCCGATGGCAGAGGACAATGGCACTGGCGGAGGTAGACAATGTTGGTGAGGAGGGGTGATTGCAATGGCGTCGGTAGATGCCGGAGACAGAAGATGACCCAAATGACGGAGGACGATTGCAGAGGCGCAGGGTGATGATGATGGCGACGGCGGCCGAGGACCAAGATGAATGGTGATGTTGAAGGATTCGACATGGGAGGGCGTGGAAGACAGAAAGACACGGAAGACTCAATCATTATCACGGTAGCACACACTCAAATACATGCACACCGCAAGACGGAGAAGAAGAGGGATGAGGAAACTCAGCAGTAAAGGAGTACGGTGGTATGCGCCGACGCTTTTGAAAGAGCGAAAACATCGTATGCATAAACAAGTGTTGATAGATGGTAATAATAAGTTCGGGGAAAGACATAATCATACTGTATTATGTACCTCCCGGATGTCACCTACACACCGTAACTTAATGACAAGATTACTACAAGTGGTAACTTACACTGTCACCACTGCACTGTACTTCTTGATCTACCCCGCGCTTGCTACACGTGGACAAACACGTATAATTTTGAATTCGAAACAGTCCCGATATTTAATTAGAACTTCTAATTTAGTAATCCATTAAATGTAGAAGTCTAATACATGTGTCATGGAACACTCCGACTGATTCCAATCAGTCTACATACTTCATCCACTCACCATGATTGAATCAAGTAAATAAAGCTAGCATTTAATTAAATAGTAGCAGAACTCCAGCTTTTCAGCAACAAGACCATATGGAAAGATATAATCGCAACCGACAACGGGATACCCGCGTCAAGACAAGACCACTGTCACGTAAATCCTTGCCGCGAGGAGCACAGTGGTTCACGATTGGCAGCGACCTGTCTACTGTCTACTACCGCAAGGAGTCAAAGAAGACGCATAACGTGCCTTCGATCCATACACTGCCTGAAAAGATACATAATTGTATCAAGGAAATTGGATCCACCGCCCTCCTCTGGACTGCGGCTAACCAGATAATTAACAGTTTTCTTTTTACACATTTCCTTTATTAATTCACTACTTTTCTAATCAAACTTGCATTTCATTGCGTAATGGCCCGATTCGACACTTAGAAGTTCGAGAATATCAGAGAAATGTAAAATAATATCATCAATCCACGCTAATATATGGTCATAACATTCCTTAATTCTTACAGCATCACTCGACTGTACTTTGGCAATAACTAGCGCTATCTCTATAACCTTTTAAGACCCTTGATGCTGTGTACACACCAAAATGGAGTAATGATGCTTTGACACTCCTGGGATACCTTGTTGAGGTCAAAATGGAAAAGCAGTTTATGAAATAGAGAGAACAAAAATGAGTTTTTCCAGATACTTTTCGAAAACCCGATTCCAAGTCTACATTTGGGCAGTGGTGGGGTAAAGTAAGAGAATTTACCGATCGGAGATGTACTGTAAGTCTCCATTTATCGGGACATAGCTTTGAATCAACCAAATTACCACAGGCCCACAAGCTTTCTGTCTTCTCATAAATTACACAAGTTATTCCAATTCCTGTACTCGTTGTTTTAAAAATTCCATTTGTGCAAGTGTTTATCTCCTATCTCTCTAATCGTTGGTTCAGCACCATCAAATAATCTCATAAGTTTTGGGTGGTAACTTATCTGGTGTATCGCAACCAAAAGAGAGTCGAAATATATCTATATGATGGTGGATGACATTCTTTATCTCCCTTCCGTATTATTTTGGAAATCCATTTCCGATTACATTCTGTACCATTTGGTTGATGTGAATAGTCAATTCATCATCATCGTTTGCACCAATAGGAATATCGTTATCAGAAAATATATACTGAAAATCATGAACGGCCCTTTAGAAATACAAGAAACTTCCTCAAATGAAACAGAGCACTCTGTGTGTCTATCTGCCGTTAAACGGAACCCAAAGGCCCTTTCGCACCAGTAGCCAATTTAATTGGTTAAAATGAAACAATAGTCACGTCATCCTTACATGTATGACGTACACATGCTATATTTTCATCAACATCGTATCCAATTGTTACTAGAAGAGGACGAAATAGCAGCACCCCTTTCATAAGATGATTGAAACCAGAAAAGTCGACCTCCTAAAATATAGCGGACCTTCTAAAGTTTCCAAAAACCTTGTGAATTTATCCTTACAGTTTTCTCTTACAGTAATAGGAGCGTCGTTTCTTTTAATAGCCACCTCAATTATGATTTTCTTTTCCAGATCAATGGTTAAAATTTTTTCATTGTCTTTAAAACGATTTATGTGTTCCTGGGACATGGCCCCAATACCACAGCCATGATAGCCATAATCTCTATCAATTACTAACGGTGTTTTATGATTTAAAATTCACTAATACGGCCAGTTTGTGCATTATTTTTTTGGGTACTGTTCTTTTTTTGGCACAGTAAGACGTTTAAGACCTTTTTTTTCAACATTATATTTCCAGAGCAATTTCTTTTTCTCTCCTGTACACTCGGTGCAGTCCAAAATTTTGTAACATTTCCTGAACATATCTCCTGGTTGAGACACCATGGGACTAAATTCTTCTTGTCGTAATTAGATTGACTAGTATATTCGTTGTCCGTTGAGATCAACTTACTGTATGACTGAGAATATGAAGTAGAAAGAAGCCTTAAAGTTGTTTGATTTTCATTATTCTGTTTAGACCTCCATCTATTTTGTCTACCATGTTTATTATTGTTGGTAGCATATTTCTCATGACATTCACTTATTGAAATATATTTATGACATTTAATTGCATTTTCAATAACTAAAGTATAGAAACCTTTCAAATCACGACGAGGCATTTTCATATTTAACTCAATGTCCTGCTCTAGGCACATTCAAAATGTTGGCGCTCGAAGGAGGGATATAATTTGTGAAACAGAGAGGTTCGTATTGCTAGCAATTATTAACCCGAGTTATCTATCTCGAAACAATTTATTGTAATCCGAAAGGAGCATCATAATAAGTATTTCTGGATCAATTTCATGTGAACGAAATTTCACATTATTGGAAACTAACTTTTGCATTTCAGCTAAGCTGTAAGAATCAACTGATAAAGAGACTTTAGACTCATGCCATATATGTAATGTTGTATCAACACGTTCTCTAATTTCGTAAATACCAGTAAAAGTGTCCATTTCCACAAGTCCCCTCAAAACATCAATATTTACAGTTGAAACCATAGGAACAGGAGTAAAACTACCTCCATTGCTATCTTTGCTAACACAAAGTTCATAAGAAGTTCGTTCACGCGGAAATGTTATAATTGGCTTCCCTCCCAATGTATGTATCTGACTGTGCTCACTTGGATATAAAATTCTGATTCCATTTCCAATTTTTGAAGATTTCCCAGAATTGGACAGGAATTTTTTTATATTTGACATATATTGATCATCAAATTATAAACATATTCCTCATTGTTGTTAGCCATGTTGCAAAAGTTTCGATTCAAAATAAAACATTAAAGCAGAGAAAAAACCAGTCGTGCAGTGATCACAATTACACAGGTCTACTAGACGTGTGAAACATTAAATTTACGCTTTTACCGCTTTGGTACTACTAAAGTGGTAAAATCTTAAGATAAATGTTAGCAAAGATGAAATATAGAGTGTGATTTTATTCTATGTGACATTCTTAGTTGACGTTTGCTCAAATAGGCAAACGAAAATAACTGTCTTTGTATAAATGTAATAATTTCGTGAATGTAGAATATTTCCACGCAATAATTACTTGTTGTTAGGAGATTCTTTTGGTCAAGAATAGTTTTAGTAACTATTCAGTGTTACATCACTGGTGTGGCATGTAGCCTACATGCAATACTGCTCGTTTCCAATGAAACAGGCATATTCAAGGTGTATTTCCTGTCTGTATATTTTCAACATGATAAAAACAATATACACTCTCTTAATTCTGTGAGGTGAGAAGATCAAAGAGAGAAAGACCATATAGACTAGTTCCTTTCTCTCTTCGAGTGATTTAATAGTCATTAACGTGCCTAAAGATCGAAGAGAGAAAGACCATCGAGACTGGTTCCTTTCTCTTTTCGAGTTCTTTAATAGTCATTAAAGTGCCTAAAAGAATGAACTTGTAACGTGTCATGTGATATAGTTCTGTGAACACGATACGTATGCAAGAAAAGGTCTCGCAGGTTTTCATATGGGAAAAATAATGGAAAAAGAATAAAGGGGAAAAAGTAAATAATGGATTGTAAAGCTAAAAGAGTAAAAATAAAAAAGTAGACTTGTGCATAAGTAACTTAATGTCGGCGTAAATAGAATATTAATTCGAGGTAAAAATATTGATAATGTGCATGATTCAAAACAGCAGGACGAGTGGTTATTGTTTCCGCTCGAAATGTATCAAGTATTAGCTGAAAGAGCTAATACTCTCCGTAATTGACGGATTTTTGGATCTATGGTGTCTGTTGTCTTATGTTTTGTATTCGTTGGATAGATTTAGTTGGTTAATGTTAGCAGGAACTTGTGGGGTATTGGAAGAAGTGGTTTGGTAAGAATGTCCAATATATTATCGGATTTTGGTATGTAGCGTATGTCAATGTTGTTAGCAGTAATATGGTGGTGTAGATGGTGGTATTTGATGTCGATGTGTTTTCGGCGTCAGTTTTTGACTTTACGTATAGCGAAGTGGATTTATCCATTGTTGTCGACATGAAATGGAGTGTGCAGAAGTGTTGGTAATAGTTCCATGAGCAATCGACGGATCCGTAGGGTATTTTTGAGCGCTGATCATGCGGTATCGTATTCTGCCAAATGTGTTCAGCGCTATTCTGAGTTTTTTCTTTGATTAGCAATGAATTTGCGTACCATGCGATGTGTGTATTACCGCGGATTTTGAATGTTGGTCAGATTATTCAGAATAGTCGAAGTCGGAGGATGATGTAAGTGGGCTCTCTGTGGTTTTGGAGAAGGTAAGTGCTTGGTCTTTTGTACCATGGGAGTTATCTTACCAGGTGTTGAAGTAGAGAGAGATTTTTCTATGTAGTTTTTTGTGTGAATCGTGCCAATCAGCTTGGAGCAAAGGCAATGTTTAATCTGGTACCATCGGCCAGGTATTGGACGTCACCGAATGCTTACATATAGATGTCCTGTTATTTTGTGGATAAAGGTTTTCTTTCGTAATCGTCATCGAAGAAAGGTTTTTGTGGTCGTGGCGTAGATCGTGGGTTGCTGTTGTTTAGGTTTAGGAATGCGACTTTGTTTATAAGGTTGGGTTCTGATAGGCGTATGTCTCCGTTGTCGGGGTATGTGACCGTCCAGCCTGAAAAGATGGATGGTTTTCCCAATTTTTTGACTTTTTATTTGGTTCTAAAGAGACATAGAATAAGGATAATTTCGTTATATGTGGGTGCAGTGAGTACAATGTCGTCAATGGTGACCGATATAATTATCGGTCGGTTAGGTTAATCTGGTAATAAACGCATAGGTCTTCTTCCGATTGTATGTATTTGTCGGATAGGAGATGGGTGTGGGGACTAGCGTTGTAGATGTGACATGCAGGTTTGGAACCGTAAAAGTTGAGTTGAAAAATATCGATGTCACAGTCGGGGTAAGCGAAGGTCCCATTAGAAAGTGGAATTTGAAGTACGTAAATTGTATGTGCGGCATCTGATATCCGTGTGTAAAAGTGGAAGAAATTTCAAGGTGTTGCATGGCTGTAAATTTGATGCTACGTGTGGCAATATGAGGTGTGGTGTGGTTTTTTCGCTGCATATGCCGAAGTAGGGGTCGGAGTTATAGTGTATGTATGGTTTCATGAGATCCCCACGAATGGCACATCGTGCTTTCCGTGACTGGATGTTACCATGCAAGTAGTTTTTTTTTATGTCATGGTTAGACCAATGAGTATGGTTTTTAGTTTCTTATTCGTTTGTTTTGGATCGGATCCATTGGAAGTCATTGTTATTATTGAGTTGTGTGATTCCAGTGTCGGACGCGATACGACATTGTGTTTGATCAGGATACCGAAGGAATTGTTTGCGTGTTTTGGAAGTGAGTGTGGAAGAGGTTATAGTTAGTGATGTGGGGTGTACGGTATTGGTTTTAAAAGTGGATCCCACAATATAGGTGGGATAGAAGGCAAATGGTAGTGGCGGAAGTCGGTAAATCGACATTTTGATATGGAAGGTGTCAGTGAGAGGGATTGTGATGTCATTTGAGTTGAGTTGACAAAAGAAGCGAGCAGATCATGAACGGGGTGTTAGTTTGATTTTTGTATTGTCGTAATTTACATCTGTGTCCATTAATCTGGCGCCATAGTAGGGCACCGAATGGTATGATGATGGTAGGGTATTCGGTATGTGGGTCCCAGAGAGATATGGATGATCATTAGTGGTAGTGTGTAGCATGAGGTTATTTTTGTAAGTAGCTTCGATGACCGCAAAGTCCCAGAACGTGCTGGGGAGTCTATTGTGGACCAACCCGGATCTGGCCACATTCATGAGTGTTCTACTGATGAGCTCAGAGCGGGAGTTAGATTGGTGTTGTTGTGCTCTAATGGTGGTTTGGGTTACACCATTGTAATGTAGAAAAGACGAATAATTGTTAAGGTGTATTCTTTCGCGTTGTCGGAGTAGAAGCTGGAAATGTTTTGTCTAACTGAACATCAGATCGTTGCTTTACTTTATTAGGACCCACACTATTACTACCCGATACTCCATCTACTCTGATGGAATAGGTGCATTTACATCCAAGATTACACAATACCAACACGTGTATAATCCACCCTTTATCTTCCACGATACCAACACGCGTATAATCTACCCTTTTTCTTCCACGACAAAAGATCTTCCGTTCTGGATCCGCTTTTGGCATTCTCATTTTACTATGAAAATACCACCAGCATCATTCTCTTTTTACTTCCTCTGCTACACTTACTTACTTCTATATCAATATTAAACTATTTAGTTTATGTTGCTACCTACCGTGTGGAGTAGCTCATTCAACTAAGTCACCAACGTCCGTGCAGTCACGAACGTCGCGCTCCAACGTTATTTGATCTACTGCAGTCGGCAGATACATATATCGTTAACCTTTCTACCCTTCGCTACTTTGCTCAGTCCTGTCCCTTTTCAGACCGACAAAACTCACTCACCCACTCTGCCCCATTCGAACATTATGCTCACCCCACGTGAACATTCCTTTCTCCCACTTACTCATAATATCGCTTCTCATTCGTCACCCTTTTCTTACCTCCACCTCTATACCTGCATATTGCTACTCCTCAACATGTTCACACTTATCCACATATCATACTCATAATCCACATCAACAATTAGATTACACGTGTGACCTCAGTCCCACTTTTATAAATTCATATCCCCGAACTGCGGTAAACGTGCGAAGACATGCGTAGTTTGACCATTTGGAGGACTGTCCACGTGTCAGGAGACAGTTGTACACCGTACGGTACAGTACCTCACTGTACTCGGCACGCTGCATGCACACCTCAACCGTCGCATGACGGGCAAAGCTTACTTAAGAGGTCTTTTTGACCCAAAAACACTTTTACTTTAATAAAGGTAAGCATCCTTGAGACTCAATCTATCCCTGCAATTAGCATTTAGCCTCCATACTAACCTGTTTCGAATACGATATACTGAACCTCTCCTTTGCTAGAGTCGCTCGACTGCGCCTTACAAGCGTCATTCCCAGCCCTACTCACCAATATTCGCTTCTAACCACGCCTTACAAACGCCACCATTAGAATGACTCTATCAAGTCGTGTTGATCTTCACCGCTTTACAATCGTACACCTTGATTCGACACCAACTCGTCCAACCATTTCACACGTCTACCCTTCGACGACCTCCTATCGTTGAACGATTGCCTCAAGACAGTAGATATTTTGCGGGAAGCCACCTACAGTTATCGAATACGTCCCCCTCACCGGTGGAGTGCTCTGTTTAACACGCTACCGCGGAAAGAAGGACCCGAACACCTTGGTGCAGGACTCTCTCAACCTTCCTTTTGGAAGTGCATTGCACTACATCGGGTCTCCCAGCCTAGAAACTAGGTGGCTATTGACTCAATATGGATAAAAATACACTGGGCATACGGAACCCCCGGTTAAGAAAAACCCGATCTGCGACCGGTAACCTACCCGCGGGATCGCGTAATGCTTCCCGCAAAAATTCTAAAACCGGTTCTGTGGATACTCCCGCACCGTTAGCTGGCCAAGTCACTTGTGAGGAAACCATACAGCGCATTTTCGTCGAAGAATCCGTGGAACTCAAGAAAAATGTACCCAGACATACTTAAGTTCACGTCTGGAAGAAGAACATACCCGAAATCCGATTTTCGAGGAGGAATTTAAAAACTTCCACGAGGAACTTACGGTAATTACGTTATCTTTCAAGTGAAAGATGACCTCTCCAACGGAGTCCGTCGCCGAAGCGGTAACATTGTTACGTTTGTACGTCAACGCACTCTTCGAGCACGGTACACAACAAAACTCGAAATTAGAGGTGGAACAAGAAAGAGAAGACACGAAATTTAATACCGAAACGGGCCAGGAAGACGCACGTCAACATCTACGTTTACCGTCTCAACAGGCCTCAGTTGTACATGGTTATTCGTCACGCAAGATAAAACAAAGTGGGTCACGCGCGTCACGATCGCACCGATCAAACCGGTCGTCAGGACAGCGACGTAAATCCAACTACGACTCTTCATTGTCAGAAGAGGATGATGAAACAACAGGCCTTGGTTTAGATATTATCGACCTGAATGTACCGTTCTTTGAACGTGAAAAGGCCCTAAACACCCAGGATTGACCTCGTTTAAACCATAAAACCCAGCATTCGATCAGTTGATGTCGTACCGATATTATCGTTTGTCAAGGACAAGCGGCGAACGAGACAGTGCATCCACTGGTAAACTTCGCAGACTCCTCAAGAGCCTGGAGTTAACCATGAAAGAACACCGTTTCGGGGAGAGGACCACCACCAGTATTCGACTCCCTATCCAGGATGGTAGAAGAGTGTGACATACTCGGGTTGGCCGAGGAACACGCATACGTGGCCATTCACCAGTTCCTTACGGGGGAGACCGCGAAAACAATTTAGATCAACTAAAAACGGAGCTCGCTCCGGAGGAGTAATATGCTGGCCAGAAGCTTTCCAATCGTTACTAGGAACGTACGCCACACCCTCTGCTATACGTGAAGCGGTGAATTCATTATGAGGAACGCGGTAGTTGATCAACGAATCCGAACAAGATTTCGCATCCATGTTAAACGACGCCGCCTATCGCTACGAGAATGTACACAACTAACTAGACAAGATGACGTTCTTCTTGGACTAATTAGCACCAACGACTCGAAAGATCGTCGCACGTTTCCGGGAGAGCGAGTCCTGTCACAAATTAACGTTCGACCATCTCGTCCAGTTCGCACAAGACCTGGGAGAATCGTACAGAGCCCAACGCGTGGGAACGCGAACATTTCTAGTACCCACTCGTGGATCGAAAGCCATACGCGAAGTAAATTTCGCGAAAGAATCAAATGACCATCAATCGGCCGAAGTCTAGTAGAACATGACAGCTCCCGAACAATCTTTGGTCACCAATGATCTGCCGTCCACCTCATTGGGAGAGGAAAGTAAACAGGAATTGAACCTGTACGCAAACAAAACAGTGAGACCGGGATACATCAATTTTGGTGGATGTGCCTCGACATCAAATCGAGTGGGATAGAGTTCAAACAACCGCAGCGACCAGACATACCAGCCATTGATTTGTCGCCAATGTTATGAATTAGACCACATCTCAACGAAGTGCCCCTTGCATTACTTCGACATCGAGAAATTTATCACCAACTACGAGAAGTTGTCTCCATCACGCAAGTCCATGGTACCAGCAACATCGTACTGTATGACGCAGGTCGCGCTCGCACGCCAAGAAAATAATAATCCGAAGACGGGGAAGAAAAACCACATCCCAACCAATAATCAGACCCAGGGAAACTGTCCCGGGAGATTGCCGAAGTTTTTTCAGTGAAGAAAATCTTGAGTCGCCAACAAACTCCTTCACAAATCCCCCGTGCCACCACCGCTGACTGCATCGCCCAATCAAAACCATCAACATCAACGAACTTTTCGGTTGCCTCCAACGCCCATGGCAGACTGTGAAACGCATAGACGCACATGGTGCGTTATTCGTACTAGATTGATGTAACTATAGAGTCTACGCCAACCTTGGATTGTCATTACGTTCGACTAAACGGTTCGCTGCAGTCCTGGATACCGGTGTCGGGTCCAGTTTTATCCGACGCTCTGACCTACCGTATGGGTTGGACAAATTCATCAAGCCCCTCAACGGGTCAACAAACTCTACGAGACGTAAAAATTTGACCCATCACCATGGTAGGAACAATAACTCCGGCAGTGAAACTTTGGCTCCTAGTTGGAGATGCTGACATTTACGTGGCTGGCCTATTCGCCACGTCCGTCATCCTCAGTTGCGATTTCTGCGACAGGCATGGTGAAGCGATCCGCCCGCGCAGGTGGTTAGTTGAACTTGAAAATGGGACGACAGTACCCATCGTTATAAAACCAAACAAGAGACTCTTCGACGCTCCACCGCTACCCGAAGAGCAGGAATACATACCCGCAAAGGGGAGGACTTCACAAAACATATATGTGGCAGAACAGACGGCTATAGAACCCGAGACACAAACCTGGATACCAGTCAGGACAGCCCGCCAAGAACTAATCCTCGTAGAACCAACACCACTTATGTCTAGCAGGCACAGGAATAGCTGATGTAACGGAAGGTAAATCATTCCGGATATTAGTCGCCAACTTTGGAGACCATCTAAAGACCTTTCTTTTGAATCAACACATTTCCCAAGAAAGTCCGCACCCAACCTCGCTAGACGAGTCGAATATTTCGCACGCACAAATGCTCGGCCTGGTCTCCGAGTCGGGATCATCCAAACAACTACCTTCCATGTTTCGGAATAGGCTGCAATCCTCCACAGACCCGGAGTTGATCAAAAACATCTCTCAGACCTTCAA